>CAUYRH010038192.1:0-94794 GCA_963574655.1 Perodicticus potto | reverse complement strand
GAGGCAGGAGACTCGCTTGAGCCCAGGAATTGGAGGTTGCTGTGAGCTATGATGCCACAGCACTCTGTCCAGGGTGACAGCTTGAGGCTCTGTCTCAAAACAAACAAACAAACCAAAAAAAACCAGTATGATGTTTAGCTGGGTACAGTGGCATATGCTTATAGTCCAGCTCCTCTGGAGGCAGAGACAGAGGATTATTTGACCCTCAGGAGTTTCAGGTCCGACTGGGGCAACATAGCAAGACACCATTCTACTATCATGTCTCTGATGAGATGTACAGTGTACATTACTGAGGTCACATCACTTCTTTTTCCTACTTGAAGTTTAGAGGATAAGGAAAATAAGTTTCTAGCCGCGTGTTCTCTTTTTTTTTTTTTTTTTTGAGATAGTCTTAAGCTGTCACCCTGGATGGAGTACTGTCTTGTCACAACTCACAGCAACCTCAAACTCCTGGGCTTAAGCAATTCTCTTACCTCAGCCTCCTAAGTAGCTGGGACTACAGGCACCCGCCACAATGCCCAGGTATTTTTTGGTTGTAGTTCTCGTTGTTTGGCAGGCCTGGGCTGGATTCAAACCCGCCAGCTCCAGTGTATGTGGCTGGCGTCCTAGCCACTGAGCTCCAACCCCGCATGTTCTCTTTTTTTAAGTTCAGATGATGTTAACATCTAACATGCTGTGTACATGATGGATGTGACTCTTCACATTTATTGCAGATCTCGTTAGCACTGTGCTGAAATATAAAAACATCATTCACAGAGGCTGAGTGTGGTAACTCATGCCTAAAATCCTAGCACTCTCGGAGGTCGAGACAGGTGGGTTGAGCTTAGGAGTTCGAGACCAGACTGAGCACGAGTGAGACTCTGTCTCTACTAAAAAATAAAAGAACTAGCTGACACTCAATCCCAGAGTAAGACTCTGTTTCCTCCCCCCCCCCACCCCCCAAAAAAACTCATGGAACAAACCAGCTAATACTTAAGGGAATAGTAATCACATTAATTTTTTTTTTCTTATTAAATCATGGCTATGTACAATCACATTAATTTTGCTTCTATTTGCGTTTCCTTTCTCAAAGAGAATTATTTTTAGTAATACTTGCCTTGATTAGAGACTTCAGTGTTCAAGAATGATTGAGCTACTCTCCATGCTCTGAAATATAAATCTTGTGAAATAAAGATTTGGGTAAACTGGCGGCACCTGTGGCTCAGTGAGTAGGGCGCCGGCCTCATATACCAAGGGTGGTGGGTTCGAAGCTGGCCCCGGCCAAAACTGCAGCGAAAAATAGCCGGATGTTGTGACTGGCACCTGTAGTCCCAGCTACTTGGAAAGCTGAGGCAAGAGAATCACCTAAGCCCAAGAGCTAGAGGTTGCTGTGAGCTGTGAAAGCACAGCACTCTACTGAGGGCAACAAAGTGAGACTGTCTCTTACAAAAAAAAGATTTGGGTAAACCTACTGGCCCACTCTACAGATACTTCAGATTTGGGCAGCCAGGCATATTTCTAATCCTAGCTGTTAGAGAGTCTGAAGCAGGAGAATGAATGGCTTGAGCTTAGGAGACCAGCCTGGGCAACATAATGAGAGCCCATCTCAATTAAGCAAATATTTAAAAAAATAAAAACTTTCAGGCTACCAGCTCTAACAAATTGTGTGAGCTAATTCCTTACTGATATTTCAGAAATTAGACCAGCATATTCTAAAGGGAATATTGAGGGAAGGGGAGAAATGGGTTGGATCTTGGGCCCTGGTCTGCCGATGGCTTAGAAAAGTAAAAGCTTAGGCCAGGCAGGTGTCTTACACCTGTAATCCTGGCAATCTGGAAGGCCTAGGTGGGTGCCTGAGCTTGTGAGTTCAGAGACCAACCTGAGCAAGTAAGAGACCCCGTCTCTACTAAAAACAGAAAAACTAGCTGGGCAATGTGGCGGGTGCTGTAGTTCCAGGTACTCAAGAGGCTGAGACAAGAGGATTGCTTGAGCCCAAGAGTTTGAGGTTACGGTAACCTGTGATACCAGGGCACTCTACCCAGGCTGACAAAGTGAGCCTGCCTCAAAAGAAAAAAAGAGGCTTAGTTGTTTCATGGGTATTCTGTTCTCCCTTAAGGAAATTATTTGAACCTTCTCCTGAACTGGCATAGTAACATGAAGGCTTGGGACCCTGACTATGGAGACAATGCCATGTTCTCAATAAATTCCTCTGTTTTTCATGTCTTGCTATGGTGTTTAGTACTTACTCATGCTTTGGGCATTAATATCTCACTTTTGAAAATTGCTAACAACCCTAGTCCCAAAGTTACAAAGGGAATCCCAGTTTTCTGACAAGTTATAAATGTTCTCCATGTTACAATCAGTATTCCAACAGTTATTGAACTACTAAGGGTGACAATAACTTGTAGACCAAGGCTCAGTGTCCATAACACAGTGATTATGGTGCTGGCCACATACCCCGAGGCTGGTGGGTTCCAACCGAGCCAGGGCCAGCTAAACAACAACTGTAACAAAAAATAGCCGGATGTTGTGGCAGGCCCCTGTTAGTCCCAGCTACTTGGGAGGCTGAGGCGAGAGAATGGCTTAAGCCCAAGAGTTTGAGGTTGCTGTGAGCTGTAATGCCACGGCTCTGTACCAAAAAAAAAAAAGAGAGAGAGAGAGACTCAGCTGTAAAGATTTACATTTGAAAAGGGCTCAGGCTGTGAAATGAGGGGTGGGAGGGAGATATGCACCACGTTTTACTCAGTGATACAAACAGTGGGCTCAGTCTGCCAGATGTGTTTTGTAAAAATACGGTTTGAAAACCACTACAGTGCTGAGTGAGGTGGCTCGCGCCTGTAATCCCCGCACTGTGGGAGTTGGGGGTGGGCAGATTGCTTGAGCTCATGAGTTGGCCAGGTGTTGTGGCAGGTGCCTTGTTAGTCCCAAGCTACTTAGGCTGAGGCAGGAGGATCACTTGAGCCCAAGAGTTTGAGGTTGGTATGAGCTACACCACCATGGAACTCTACTAAGGGTGACAAAGTGAGACTCTGTCTCAATAAAATACACATGTATATATCCTCATTCAATATTTGGAAAAAATTGATAATGTAGGTTGAATGGGTTGTATGAGCTAGTTGGAAATGGAGATGTGACAAATCCAGATCTACTATAGTATCTTTCTATAGCACCAAGCCCAAATTCATCCTATGGTTCTCTTTTATATCAGTGCTGCTGTCCTCCTCAGTGTGAGTTTTTTGTGTTTTCATGGATAGCATATCCTCAGTTGTACTGTCTTTGCAGGGAGGTACAGTTCTCCTTTCCTGTCTCTGGTTTTTCATAGGAGCTGATGCCTACTCCCTACTGTGAGAAGTGTTAGAGATAAGAGTATGAGACTGTGGTTTACTCACCTTAGCATTTTTATTTTTTTATTTTGCTTTCAATTTCAGCTGGCTTTCACTCTTCTTAGTTTGAAGGTTTTTTTTTTTAAATTTTCTTTTTTCCTTTCTTCCTTTAGTGATTCTCTTGCCCTTTGCCTCCCAAGTAGCTGAGATTACAAGTGCCCGCCACAACACTCAGTTTAATTATTTTGGGGGGGCAGGGTAGAGATGGGGTCTCACTCTGGCTCACTCTGGCTCATGCTGGTCTCAAAACTCCGAGGTCAGGAAATACACCGCCTCGGCCTCCCACAGTGCTGGGACTATAGGCGTGATCCACCACGCCTGGCCTCACCTTAGCATTTTAATAAGAAATTGATAGGAGGCTCAGCACCCATAGCACAGTGGTTACAGCACCAGCTACATGCACTGAGGGTGGTGGGTTCAAACCTGGTTCAGGCATGCTAAACAATGACAACTGCAAACAAAAAAATAGCTGGGCATTGTGGCAGGCGACTGTAGTCCCAGGTCCTTGGGAGGCTGAGGCAAGGTAATCGCTTAAGCCCAAGAGTTTGAGGTTGCTGTGAGCTGTGACGTGATGGTA
This sequence comes from Perodicticus potto, assembly GCA_963574655.1. NCBI lineage: Eukaryota > Metazoa > Chordata > Mammalia > Primates > Lorisidae > Perodicticus > Perodicticus potto. The sequence continues at coordinate 90,855 of CAUYRH010038192.1, read as the reverse complement.
CTCTACTGAGGGTGACATAGTGAGACTGTCAAAAAAAAAATTAATATAAATTTGATAAGCATTGAGACTAGGCCAGGGTACACCTGTAATCCTAGCATTCTGGGAGGCCAAGGTTGGGTGGATTGCTTGCGCTCAGGAGGTCAAAGACCAACCTGAGCAAGAGCCAGACCCCATCTATGCTTAAAATAGAAAAAATAGCTGGGCGGAGTGGCAGGTGCCTGTACTTCCAGCTGCTCAGGAGGCTGAGGCAGATGATCACTAGAGCCCAAGAGTTTGAGATTGCTGTGAACTATGTTGCCCTGGTACTCAGACTCTTTCTAAAAAAAAAAAAAGTCTCGGCGCTCATAGCTCAGTGAGTAGAGCACCGGCCACATACACTGAGGCTGGTGGGTTCGACTCTAGCCCGGGCCAGCTGAACAGTGACAAATGCAACCAAAAACAGCCGGGTGTTGTGGTGGGCGCCTGTAGTCCCAGCTACTTGGGAGGCTGAGGCAAGAGAATCACCTAAGCCCAAGAGTTTGAGGTTGCTATGATTTGTGATTTCACAGCACTCTACCAAGGCTGACATAGTAAGACTCTGTCTCAAAAAAAAAAAAAAAAAATGCATTGAGATTGATCAATTTTCCTGTGTGTGTGTATTTATTTATTTTTTTAGACAGAGCCTCAAGCTGTCACCCTGGAGAGAGTGCTGTGGCATCACAGCTCACAGCAACCTCCAGTTCCTGGGCTAAAGCGAGTCTCTTGCCTCCACCTCCCAAGTAGCTGGGACCACAGGCACCCACCACAACGCCCGGCCATTTTTTGGTTACAGCCATCATTGTTGTTTGGCAGGCCCAGGCTGGATTCGAACCTGCCAGCTCAGGTGTATGTGGCTGGCGCCTTAGCCTGTTGAGCCACAGGCGCCAAGCCAGTGTGTGTGTATTTAAATGAAGCATAATTTAGCCAGCTATAAATCCAGATCTGTAAACCAGCTGGGTACATTTTAGTATAGTTCCAAATCATTTAGTTTCATAGTTGGGCAGGACCAGGAGATAATATAGATTTATTAGACCAGCAGTCTTCAGTCTGTCAGTGCCTTAAGATTTCTCAGGAGATACTTAGGGAGAGGAGGAAACTAAAAATACAAGGCTCACGGTTTCTCCTTCTTGCTTTAATCAAAGCAACTCTGTCACCCTTGGGTAGAGTGCTGTAGCATCACAGCTCACAGCAACCTCCAGCTCTTGGGCTTAGGTGATTGTCTTGTCTTAGCCTCCCAAGTAGATGAGACCACAGGTGCCTGCCACAATGCCCTGCTATTTTTGTTGGTGTTGCAGTTTGGCCGGGGTTGGGTTCAAACTCACCACCCTCCATATGTAGGGCTGGTGCCCTACTCAGTGAGCCACAGGCGCCGCCCTCCCTGGTTTTATTTATGTGACTGTGTGTGTGCTTTCTGCTCTCAGCTCACTGAAATCCTGCAGTAAGTTCAGATCCAAGGAATGCTGACAGATGTTGATATTTTCTGATTAGTAAGGATAGAAACTAGAAAAGTCATCTAGGGTTGTACCGGCAATGGAGGTCACACAGTTCCATGATGTCTCTTATATAGAGAGTTTCAAAAATTTAATGTCATTTGGGTTCCAGTTTCTTCACTGGACTCATTGATGAAGATAGTTGGGTAATCTTTTGCTCTTAGACCAGTTCTACATTTGATCGTATCTGGGCCGGGATCATAATAGACTTTGAAAACAACACATAGTTTAGAGAATAAACCAGTGTTCTTTAAGTTCCCTGGGAGTAAAGAAACTAGAGTGAACATATTTAGTCCCTTTACAAAGGATTCAATGATTTATGTTCCTGAGAATGTATTAAAGGATCAGGAGGCTAAGGACCAGACTGGAGAATAAAACATCCTCAGTAATAAAAGAATCCTATTCTCACTGGGCATGGTCGCTCACACCTGTAATCCTAGCACTCTAGGGGGCTGAGGTATATGGATTGCTTGACCTCAGGAGTTTGAGACCCACCTGAGCAAGAGCGGGATCCCATCTCTATTAAAATTAGAGAAAACTAGCCAGGCATGATGGCAAGTGCCTATAGTCCTAGCTACTCAGGAAGCTGAGGCAAGAGGATTGCTAAAACCTAAGAGTTTGAGGTTGCTGTGAGCTATGATGCCACAGGATTCTATCCAGGGTGACAGACTGAGACTCTGTCCCCCCTCCCCAAAAAAAAAACCCATTAGTCTCTTCCCTTGCTGAGACCTACCCCATGAAAAGAAAGATAACTGCCTTGTAAGTACTTCCCAGTCTTGTGAAATTTTTTTTTTTTTTTGAGACAGAGCCTCAAGCTGTCACCCTGGGTAGAGTGCTGTGGCATCACAGCTCACAGCAACCTCCAATTCCTGGGCTCAAGCGATTCTCTTGCCTCCGCCTCCCAAGTAGCTGGGACTATAGGCGCCCGCCACAACGCCTGGCTATTTTTTGGTTGCAGCCGTCATTGTTCTTTGGTGGGCCCGGGCTGGATTCGAACCCACCAGCTCAGGTGTACGTGGCTGGCGCCTTAGCCCGTTGAGCCACAGGCGCCGAGCCACCAGGCCATTTCTTATAGGACCTTTTCCATGAACTAAGAGGCCCCTGGGAGAGAGTGTGTTGCCTCACCAGGAAGCATCTTCTCTGCTGTGGTCCTCACCTCCCGCTAGCCCAGTGCCTGCCTCCCTGCCACCCTATCAGCCTAGGAGCCCAAGACCACAGCCAGCCAGGGGGTGCTGCCTGGTGGGATTGAGGAGGTGTTCCACTGCCCAGCAGGGGGCACCCCACTGCATCTGCCCCAGTCCTTTTAGGACAAGGAAGTGTGGTCCGGACCTGGTCCAAGCCTTCTGGCCGCAAGTGGGGGAGGGGCAGCCTACCCTTCCTACCCCCAGAGGTTTCTTGGCTGAGTTTGTTTTGCCAGGGTGACCTGTTTAATCATCTCATTTTCTGGTGGCCGTTTATTCCTCGTTTCCACGGTTACGGCCCCATTAAGGGGAGAAGCAATAAGGCAGCGAGTCAAACAGGTAATAAAAACATTAAAGCCCATGTGCACGGAGGGAGGACCAGGCAGGGGAGGGGGTGCAGCGAGGTGAGACGGCCTGGGGAGCAGCCGAGGTAAGAGGCCACCTGCCTTGTCCTCCAGAGGCTCCTGAAGGCCTGCTCCCCAAGACCCAGCACCAGCCCGGAACTGTCCCCAGCCCTTGGTCCCCTGGCAACAGGCTGTGTCCTGCGAGGTAAAACAGGAAGGAGAAAAGCAAGAGAGAGAGTGGACAAAGCTCCCAGGACCGTCCCACAGCTGGTTGTATGACCTGTTTCCAGGCCCCACCCCGTCCTCACTTGGTGGGGGTGGGGGATGATTTCTGACATTGTTTTGAGCCTAGAATTTTTTTTCTGCCAACTTTATCAGAAAGCATATTTGTGGCGAGTGCTGCTAACAGGGCCAGTCTGGTGAGTAAATATTCCTGGTGTGGACAGTCCTGTGACCTTGAGAGAGCAGAGCACAGCAGCATGGCCAAGGGCACGTAGGGAGACGAGGGCCAAGTGGCCAAGGGCCACTGTGCTGGGTCGGGGGGCCCTCATAGGAGCAGGAGTCAAGTGGGGGCCAAAGGTTTGAGTTTGTCCCCCGCAGCATGGTCTAGCTCAAGCTCAAGTGACACAGAGTTCAAGCTGGGTCATGTGACCTTCCCTTTGGTGGGTGTGCTGGGAGCCCTTGGAGTCGCCTCCCATTGAGGAGCTACTGGCAGATTCTCCCACAGGCTCCCTTCCTCTCATAAATGGAAGTGAAAATGGAAGTCAGTCTCTTGCCCAGTCCCTCTGAGCCTAGGGCAATAGGCCTCCTCCCAGTACACCCCCCCGATCCTTTCTGGGAGCTTCCAATATGCCCCCCAGCCCCTCTGCTCTGCCCTCACAGGATACAGTAGGTTGGCGAGTGAGTAGAGGTGGTGGGCTCACTCAAAGGGAGGGTGCATGGCTGAGTTCTTCCTTTAGTGAGCAGGGGGTCTGGGTAGGAGTAGGATGCTTGGGGATGCCAAGCCAGCTGTTCAGAGAGGAGAGAGAAGAGGCCAGCTCACAGGACTGTGGGTCAGGAGGAGACTGCCTCCCTATTCCCTCCTGCAATCCACCCCAAACTCATGATGGTCTATATCTCCAGTGATTCATTTCTAAGTTGATTGCTATCTAGAGAGGGAGAGAGAGCAGGGAGAAATGTGAGAAATGGGGGACCCCTTTGGCTCCCCTTTGGCTGGGAAATGTATCTTGGGAATGGGCCTAGATGAGTTAATATTCCGATCAAACAATTAAAAATAGAAAATGCTCCCGCGGCACCAGCTGCTGAGGCTTTTCAACAACTGTCACCAGCGGGTTCATGGGGCAGGTGGTGCTGGAAAGGAGTTTTTCCACAAACAGTAAATATCAGAGATTACAGTGCGCTCCCCTCCTCTCTCCCAGGACCCAGGACAGGTGCTTAGGGGCTCCGGGTTCTCCTCAGACTCCCCTCAGGGGCCTGGAGCCAGGGGCCTGTGCAGCTTCAGGACTGCCCTTCTCCCCTCCAGGGCCTGGCCACAGCGGTGAAGTCATCGCCAGATGCCTTGGTAATTGCTTTAAGAATCTAACTTAAAATAAGATGAAAACTTATATTCCTGAGTAAGGAGTAATTTCCCATCTAATAGTAAATTAATGAAAGGATTATGCCAGGGGGCCTGGCTGGGAGGCCCGCTCATCTGATTAATCCAAGGGTCTCAGGCAAAACAGCCCTAGGCCCGCTCCTGAACCTTGGGCCAGGCCCCACTCCCTGGGCTCTACTATGGCCTGTGGAGTTGAGAGGACATGGTGCTGTGTGTGCTCATGGTCCCTCTCATTGATAGGGACCAGGTTCTCACTTGTGGGAAAGGATCACATGACATGGGCATGAGAAGGTCCAGTGTCATCAGTTCACCCAAAAGAGAGAATGCTCATTTGGCACCTGAGAATGTGGGACTTTAAGGGCAGGGTTAGGCACCAGGCAGAGTTTCCAAGTAGTCTGCAACATGGTGATCTTGGGGCAGGGTAACCAGCCACCCCGGCTTGCCTGGCAAGTAGACTGGAAGGACCCATTCCTGCGAGCCCCTTTAACACTGGGCAAACCTGAGGGCGGGTCAGCTTGTTTGGAGGCAGGAGACTGGGCTGCTTGACATAGTCCCTCTCTCAGGGTACCTCCTGAATAAAATGTATCTCTGTCTAGGATGGGTGACTTGCCACTGGCTCTATTGAAAACCTCACTGCACTAACCAAGGCTTACTCCGTGTGGCTGCATTCCTCGAGGGATGTGTGTGCCCCGTGGGCATGCACACAACTCCCCAGGCACCATGGGCACTGCCTGAAAGCCTTACCATCCCAGATAGGGCACGTGACTGCGACCTTGCCCCTTTTACACTGAGCCTTCTCCGCCTTATGTTTCACAGTCCAGACAGGGCTTCTGGGGAGAACGTGGACAGAACAGTTTCCCCACCCTCAAGACCCCCCACCTCACTGTGGGTTTACCCAGCGCCTTCCTTCTGAGAGAGACACCCACCTCACATCCTATCTCTCCTCATAAGTTTCCTCAAAGAAAGACAAAGAGTTGTCCCATTTCACAAGTGGGAAACAGGAGGCTCAGGAACACTGCTGAATGCCAGATGATATAGCTTGGGGCTTCCCTGAGGACCATTGCAAATAGCAGCTTGGAGTGAAGGTTGCACAGGCTTCTATCCCTGAGTATTCACTGTGCTCCCTGACCCATGTCCCCAGATGGCTCTGGGCCCCATGCATATCCCACCTGTATTCTGTGGATACATCCCTGGGCCTTCCCTGCAAGATAAAATGCAGTTGTTGGCAAATGCATTTTGAGCGTCCTTTTCTAAAAGCATCCATTACTGCCCATCTGAGAGGAGGGTTTGCACCTGTCAGGTGGTTGGGACACAATCCGACTTATCTCTCTGGTGAAATGGGAGGGAATGGACTGGACACAGGGCACTTCAGGAAGCACATCTAGATGAATGGGCATCTCCTAGGAGACAGGTTCCCAAATGCATGTTGGTTGGGTATGTTTCTGTGTAAGTGGAGACTTTGCTGGAAGTGAAGACAGGGTGTTTTCCCCTGGTTCACCGGGAGACCATTTCAGTTCAGCTCCGGGCCGGTTGTCCCCACTGGCCTTCATTGCTGCTAGAAGTGGCAGTTTACCTTAGACATGGACAGGATGAACTGTCTGCTTTGCAGACAGCTGTCTCAAAGAGAGTTTTAGCCTGGGGGGCTGTATTGAGTTTCCTGGGTCTTTGTCTGGGTCTTTGCCTTCATTTGAGAGAGGACCTGCCTGCTTTCCTGAATAGACCTGTGCTTTTGGAGGTGGGAACAGCCACCTGTTCTTGGGTAGGCTTGTGCTGCTTGAGTGACCTCTTCCACCCTTCCACTCCACACCTACCCCCAGCCCAGGGGAAGGAATTATAGGGCAGTAGGGCTGAGAACTCCTCGTCTAAACAACCCAGGAAAGCACGGGCAGAGAGAGCCAAGCCAGAACCACAGATGGTGTGATCTGGGTTGTAACTGGGAGGATGGGGGCTGTGAATGTTAGATGTTAGGTGGCAGTTGCTATTCAAGTAGACAGATTGGTGACTTGAGGCTGCAGGGGTCTGAGTAGGCTGTCCTTTTATTTAGTTTCTCTTACCCTGGGATAGGGATACATTGGAATAGACAGAAGGGGCAGACCAACCTGGAAAGTCAGTAGTAGGAGCAAGGTCAATCCAGGAGTGCCCTGGCCTCAGCCACTGCAAGCACACCATCCCTGGCTGGCCAAGGTACCAGCTCCTCGATAGGGCCAGATGGGATCCCTTTCCCTGGGCTGCGGATGGAAAGGGTCACTTTGGGGCTCCTCAGGAGGCCTTCAGATGGAGTGAGAATTGAGCTCATCCCTCAAGAGCCCTGGGCAAGGCTGAGAACCCGGAGAAGAAGCCAGGGATGTTTTCTATTTCCAGGTCCCTTGGGGGCACAGGGGCAGATTGAGACAGGCTACTTGCAGGGAAGGTGTTAACAAACAGCAGGTGATTAAACATGACAAGCGGTGACATTTCTGTTCAGGGTTCTCAGTCCCAGCAAAGCCAAGAATGAAGCTATAAACCCTGACATTTTGTATTATGCACTGAGAGGTTTTTAATAGACTTCGCTCCCTCTTTCCCAGGCACCTTCTCTTTCCTTCCTTCACTCCCCCTCGTGTAGCCACTGCCCCCTTAACCCTCCTGCCTCTCCCATTCTGCCTGGGCTCCAGGAGCCTTTCCTGGCCTGTGTCCTCGGACCCCACCCCTGCACCTGCACCTGCAGGGCCAGGTGGACCCCTGCCCTGTGCTTCTCTCCCTTCTCCTGGATCTTGCCTACCTCCCTGCTCCCTGTCCCAGTGTTCCCACTCCCCCCAGCCTCCCCTCAATCCTTCACTCTCTTGCCTCCTTTTTTAGGGTCCTGATCTCACAGCCTCACCCTTAGCTGCGGCTGTCCCAGTTGTCTGGGACAGCAGGTGGCTGTCCCTGTGCCCTCTGTGTGTCTATAATGTTTTCAGACAGACTTGATAGTATAGGGAGATTGTGGGGCTTGGTATGGGATTTTCCCCTGTCCTTTTTTCAATCCTCTTTTCTCCTTTTTGGGACAGGGACAGGACGTAGAGGGAGGGAATTGCACTTCACTGCAAACAGTTGCTAGATTTATTCAGAAAGGGACTGGCCAGCAACAGTTGTTCCTCTCACGAGAAATGTTGGAACAACTGGGGCCGCTTTTGTTCTCTGGGCAGAGCCCTGTGAAGGGCGTTTGGAGGTGAGCCTGGGGATCAGGAGGGCAGGAAACCCAAGGGAAGGGGTTCAGCTCAATCCCACCTGGGGAGTCCCCACCCTTGCAGACAGGAAAGCCTCCTGGAGCTCCTAGGGGGATTAGTCCAGAAGTCAGGCCACACTGGGTCCCAGCTCTGCTCTAGTGAACTTGAGAAGCACTTGGTTTTCTGTATTCACTTAGTAAAGGTTTATTGGCCAAGACACTGTGCTGAAAAAGTGGATCCCATGGATCTTGCAGCCTAACAAGGTAAAGGACTGATTGAACAAGTTAAAGTGTCACAGCAAGGAGCAGGATGCAGGGAGAGGACAGAGGAAGGGGACAAACCCAGCAGGCCTTCCAGAGGAGGTGAAATTTCAGTGGGGATCCCTGAAGGGTGTGTGGAGGAAAAGTAGCCAGGCCCTGCATTGAAGGAGCAGGGTTCCTGCCAATGGGGCAGTACAGTATGCTGAAGGCATGGTGGGGTCAGGTGCCACCCTATGTGGGCTGGCAGGGAGAGTAAGGCATGGGCTGAGCCATTCCCCAAAGGGGTCGTGCCCTTTGATCTTTGAGAAACTGACCCTAAATTTGCTCTTCCCTCCACCCTTCCACCATCTTGACCTACCTGGCCAGGTATGGCAGTCAAGGGCAGAATGGGATAGAGGCTCAGCCCTGTCCCAGGAAGGGGTTGCCCAGGGCTGTCCCTGCCTTTCCCTTTGCTCATGACTCATGGATGAGGCGGAAGGAGGATACAGACCTGTGTGGAGAGAGCCACAGGAGGAACAAGACCCCTGGAAAGCTGGGCTGGGATGAGAGCCTGTGCGTCTGCCTGCCTCCCCTCCCCACCCTCACCTGCTGACCTCAGGACTTAACCCAGGGATGGTTCCAGGACACTTGATTCAGAACAGAGGTGCCTCCCCTCTTGTGGTGAATGAGTTGCTTGACTCTGTGCTCCTAGGACCTGAAACCGGTCTCCAGGATCAGTAGGGCCAGAGGGTGCAGTGCCAGTAGGTACTCGGGATGTATTTGAGAAACTCAACTGACCTGGGAGGAAAAGGACCTGAGTTAGTCCTTAAAGCAGGACCAGCAAGGAGCCTACAGATTGATCCACGAGGCCCTCTTGTCCAGGAGACAGGCCCCAGAAGGCCAGGGTCGGCTCTTTCTCCACCCCCAGAGCTGGCCTCACCTTCCTCCAGGCTTTAATGCAGTCTTGGAGTTGCCATAGGCCTGCTGCCTGGGAAGTCTGTCCTGGCTTGCAGAAGCTTTTCCCTCCTTGCTCAGCCTTTGCCCAGAGGTCAGGCCCAGGACATCTGACCTCCATGTTGGCTTTCTGAGAAGAAAGACCAGGTCTGCTTCCTGTCCTGAGAGTAGCATAATGGGTCCGGGCAGGCTCCAACCATTACTCCTCTTGTCTACCCTGACCTACTCAAGCCTTCCTGCCACACTGGGCCTGGTTCCTTGTCACTCACTTCCAAAGTCTAGCCAAGAGCCCCTGAAGGGCGGAAAGGCTCAGCCCTCTTCCCTGGAGTGGTAGCTGGGCCAGTAGGGGGGCATGCTGACCGGGGAGGGAAGAGGAGTCCCAGGGCCAGGACTTGGCATGCTGCCCTGTAGATCCGTAGCCAGGTTTTACTGTAATCCCTACATCCTGTTGCAGATCCTTAATCAGCTGGAGCCCAGGTTGGGCTGGACCCTGTGGTGACACTCTGGGCTGTAGCAAGGAAAACCTGAAGTGGAGCTTCTGGAGTTGGGGTTGGGGGCTATGAAGAGGAGGCAGGTGGAGGGGAAGAGAAGGGAGCCAGTGCAGGCCCAGGATGTGGACAGAGCCCAGACCCACCACCCACCCAACCCATACTGGGGGTGGAGGAACAGCTGTTGCAAGCTGGGAACCAGGGCTACAAGGGGAGGAGGAGCCTGCGTGGGGCCCCCAGGAGAATGCCAGAGTATGTGGGGGCTGCTGCACTGCCTTGTGGCACCACTGAGACAGCTGGCCCTAGAGTTGCTCTGATAGTGAGCAAGACTCCAGCCAGCAGTCAGCAGAGGGAACCCTGGGTGATGTTGGTTCCAGGGGTCTATACCGACTGGGGCCTAAATCCAAATCTGAGAGTGTTTCTGCCCTGCCGGGAAGGAGACTCAAACTGCAAGAAACCTGTCTGCCCCGGGTCTGGGCAGCCAGAGGACTAGACTCTGTCTGGGAAGCAGGATTCCGGGGCCCACCATACCCACCATCACAAGCAGTACTCGGTCTAGAGCCACAGTCAACCCTAGCCCTTTAGTTTAGTCCAGCCTTGCAGTCCCTGAATGGATCCTGGAGGGGGTCAGCTGCAGAGGGAAGTGTGCCCCTTGTGGACCTCAGCTCCTCTCCACCCAAGAAGCAGGGTCCAGGAGAATGAGGGGAAACGCACAGGCCAGGGATGGGCAGACAGCGGAAACAGGAGCGGGCAGGCAGACGGGCGTCTGTCCTGCCAGGGGCCCAGGCCGGCTCTGCCGACAGCCCCTTTTCTATATGGAAATGAAGAATTTAGGCTAATGGAGCTCAACCATCTCTAATTTTGCGATGGCAGGAGGATTTTGATTGAAAGTAATTAAGCAAGCTAGCTGTAAAATTAATTAAAGCAAAAGGGGGGGATTTTTTATTGGATTGGATAGCGATATAGCGTCTGTCAGGCGGGGGACGGATGGGGGTGACCTGAATCCTCTGCCCTCCCCCCTCCCACTCGGGACGTTTATGTCACTTTAATCTCCTTACAGCGGCTGCTGTGCATTTGTTTGAAATAATCAAGGAAATATGGTCAGAAATTGTCAGCTTTCAGATCTAATTTACCTGACGGCCCCTGCGCGAGCCGGCGCGGCCCAGGGAGTGAGTGTGCGTGAGCGGGTGGGGGAGCTGAGTGGGCTCGGAGGACACCGGGCTCTTCAGCCCCTGCCCTGGGCCCCTGGAACCCCTGACGGGTGTTACCCTGGCAGGGACACCTCCCTGAGTTTTGGCCCTTTCTAGAACAGACTCCCACCCCCACCCACCTGCTGCCTCTTCCTCACACTGTAACCAGCTTTAGGGTTTAGGGAATGTAGGATTAGGGAGGTGATTGTAATTCCTTATTCCAGATGGCTGACAACTGCTAAAGCCTTCCGCCAGAGCCACAGTTTTAAAAATATTCCTAAATTAGTCCCCTCATGTCCTCATCATCATCGTCGTTGGCGGCCTCAGAAAGGGGATTGTGGAAACAGGCTACAGGGAGGGTGGCATGTCATCCACAGTGTCCCTGTGCCACCTGCTGTCCTCCCACCTTTTCTCCTGGGGCTGTGCTTGCCATCCTGGGCCTCTCTAGTCCAGGCCCTTCATCTACTGCCAGAATAGTGCTGGCCTGTTTCCTTTTCATAGCACAAGTCACAAAGTTTGGGAGTCTCAGTCCTTGCAAGAGAAAGGCTCCCTCCCTTTGCCACACACGGTCTACCCAGGGCAGAGACAGCCTCCACTTTGCTTCCCTTGGGGAGCTGGGGAGCCTGACTCCCAGGCCTTTCACCTGGAGGTACTGGTTCAGAGCCTTTTGGGGTCCTGCCCAAGTGGACCAGTGTATGGCTTGGTCCTCCAGTGGGGAGCCCTTGTGGTGTTTAGGGCCCAAGGGCCCTGGAACAGTCTCCAAGGCTGTAGAAAGTTCTGCTTTAGGCTCTGCGCCTGTGGCTCAACGGGCTAAGGTGCCAGCCACGTATACCTAAGCTGGCAGGTTCGAATCCAGCCCGGGCCCGCCAAACAACAATGACGGCTGCAACCAAAAAATGGCCAGGCGCTGTGGTGGGCGCCTGTATTCCCAGCTACTTGGGAGGCGGGGGCAGGAGACTCGCTTGAGCCCAGGAACTGGAGGTTGCTGTGAGCTGTGATGCAATGGCACTCTATCCAGGGTGACAGCTTGAGGCTCTGTCTCAAAAAAAAAAAAAAAAAAGAAAAGAAAGTTCTGCTTTAAAACACAAGAGTGTAGCAGTTTGATCTACTGGGGCGAGAGGGCTTGGACTGGGAATTGGGTTCCTAGATCTAGCCAGTTCTGACGAGTGAGTGACCTGGGTTTTTGCCAAGTCCCTCAGCCTCTAGGGCCCCAGTCCCTGTCTAGGCCTAAAGTTCTGTGCAGATCTAGGACATCCTTTACACTGATAGCTGTTCCTTCATCCCAGGGTATGTGGGACCTGAGTTTGGGCTGCCCTCGGGAAATCTTGTCCAGCCAGAGCTCCTTGCCATGACTTATGGGAGGCTCTAGAAACAGTAGGTCAGGATGGGCAGCTGCCACCTTAGAGCATTCCCCTTAGGAGCCTCTGCCTCCACCTGCACCTCTCAGCGCCACTTAAACACCCTCTGCCAGTCCTTTTCCTGACCCCGAGGGCTCCACCCCAGCCCCCTCCCCCCGCCGTGCTCCGTCACAGGTTTGAAGCGGGGTGACTCAGTCTGCCTCCTCCAGCGGCAGGGAGCGAGGGAGTTTGAGTTCCTGTCGATCTTTGCAGCCTGAGCAGAGCAGCTGGAGGCTTGGGAAGCATCGCCTGCCTCCCTCCTGAGCGCTCTGCTCTTGGTCTGGACCCTCCGCTCTCCCCTCACCATGAGTCACTCATCTGTGCATGTATTGGGGGATGGGGGAAGCCCCAAGGAGCTCTGCCCAGGAGAGAGGGAGGAAAAGCTGCTAGTTGTCCTTCGCATCCTCGGGGCAAAGTTCTGCGTGCTAGAGCCTGGACAGCACTGAGGTCTTTGAGGCCCTGTACTCTACTGGCTGGCTATGCCCACCACGCCTTGGTGAGAGGCAGTGGCATAGCCGGGCAGCATGGGGCTCAGCCAGAGCCAGAGTACATGCCCTTTGTGCCTGTCAGCGGCACAGGAGCCGGGTCCCAGGAGACAGGAGGTTAGAGAGAGTCTCTGGCCCCAGCCCAGCATCTCACCTCCACACCTGGCTCATAGCTGCTCACACTGATGTGTGCTGCTGTGACACAGAGGAAACCAGCAAGGGAGCCTGGCGGGGTCACTCACCCAGGGCCAGGCTCTGAGGTGGGGTAGGGATGCTGTAGAAAGAGGATCCCCAGACAGGCCCGGGCAGATTGGTACACTGAGGCACAGAGGGAGACAGGGAAGCCCAGGAGGAGGGAAACTCCTTCGTTCAGAGCAGGACAGCAAGGCCTCCTCGTGGTTCTCAGGTGTCCCTGTATAGACCCTTTGCCCATGGATAGGCCGTGGGCAGGTAAGGGCAAGACTGACTGACCATGGCCCTGAGATTGTCAGGCCAGAGGGCAGTCGTGGGAGAGGGAAGGAGTGAGAGGGTAACTTGGGGTACCCTACAGCCCTGTAGTGTCTGTCACCTGGCTGGCTTGGGTCTGTCTCCACCCCTAAGATAACACATTCATTGTGGCCACCAAACAGTCCCTGTTGTCCCTTCTTCCCTGGCCCCCAAGGTTCTGAGGAAGGCACACTAAGCAAGCTGGCCCAGGTCCGAATGGATCCCTGGCCTGGCTGCTGGGGTGGCACCTTGGCCATCCCACCTGTCTCCCTGCCTTCCCCTATAGCCAGGTGTCTGAGCCTCTGGGCTAGAGTCATGGAGAGAGAAAAGGTGAGGCTGAGGGTAACCAGCCAGGCCCTGCCAGCCCCGGGCTGCACTGCCTTTAACTAGATTGCTAGGCTCAGCTTCCTGTGAACCTTGGGGAGAGAGAACTTCCCCACCAGGAGCCCACCAGGCCTAGCTAGCTGGACGCCCTCTCTCCCTTTAGGGGAGCCTGGCTTGCATTAGGCTGGCTGGTCTCCCGGTCCCAGGAGGAGTAGAAGGCTTTACTCCTGAGTCTTTTCTCATGCCTAATGGGGGCCAGTGGTTTCAAAAGCGTTCTGGGGGTGCCCTGGCCATAGGAGCCAGGGGTAGCAGGGAAAGGTACCTGGCTGAATGGGAGAGAAGTCTAGAGTGACTGAGGTCTAGCCCCAACAATCATTAACTACGCAGTCTTGTAATGTCCACAGTGCTGGGGGAACTGACATGTCCCCCAGCCAGGTCTGCACAGAGGTGGCTGGATGTGACAAGGCACTGGGCTCCTGTAAGTGCCTGAGGCCAAGCTTGGCCCCTCTCAGCCTCCCGAAGCCTCCCCGCCCAGGCTCGTGGGTTCCCTACCCATGCTAGACCTCTTCACCTGCCCACAGCATGCCCACCCTGCTGCCCCGGAACCCTCATGCCGTCCCTCCACAGGCCTCAGGGCTTCATGCCCTTTAGGTCTGAAGTCTCCCTGGTCCAACCCTGGCCCCATCGTCTGTCCCCCCTGGCTTCACAGTCACATTTTGCTGCCAGCGCAGGGCACTGAAAAACTGCTGGCACTGCCAAAAACCCTGTGTGCGCTATGACTCCCCAAACATCCCTTTATTTTTATTGTTCTGTTAATTACTGTTTAAACTTTAATAAGTCACTTCGTCAGGAGGGGGGACCTGCCGTGAGCTTTTCTGTGCAAACACAGGCCAGGAGTGACTCGGGTGTAATATAACCCTTTATGCGATGTGGGAATGTTTAGATTGTAACAGAAACTTGTTATTTTAATGACAGTTGGGGGGGATCTGAGCACAGAAAAAAAGGAGGGGTGGGCGCTCCCCTCGCATCCCACCAAGAGTTCGGGGCAGCCTGGCCTTGCCAGTGTTGCTCCCTTGCTGCCACAGCAGAGGGGCCAGGGGCCCTTCCTGGGCCGCCCGCAGGTCAGCTCCTGCCGGCGCTGAGCAAGCAGACTGGCTTAGAGCAGGTATCTGGCCCAAGAGCAGGGGCAGGTGAGGTTCCAAGGAGAGAGCTGGGCTTGGGAAATGGAGGAGCAAGGCCCTCAGGTCCCTGGGCAGAGGCAGGCAGGGTGTGCGAGGCTGGACTCTCCACCCTCGCTTCCCCCACAGCTACTGAGGAGGAAGCAGCCCTTGCTGCTCCTCAGGAGGAGACTCTGCCCAGAGTCACGATTAAGGTCATGGCAGGCACCATGTGCTCTGCAGCCCTGTGCCAGGGCTTCAGCCACGCTGCGTTACAGATGAGGACCTGAGGCCTGGCGCAGAGGAAACTGGCTTAGAGTGGTGAGCTTTTAAAAGGAGTCTGTCTCTAGGGTCGATTTACCTTCTTTGGAAGCTGCCAAAGCCCAGGTGCTCGAGTGTGGTCTCAGAGGGCTGGACACTCGTACAGCGGCAGGGTCGGACATTGCTCAGGCCTTGCCCTGGGGTTCAAGCTCATCCTCATCAGCCAATGGGGGGTTTGAGCAGGGCCCACCCTCAGGTCTCTCTTTACTCCCATCAGAAGGAGGAGCTGGAAGGAGAGGTCAGGGGCACACTGAAGTCTGGGAACAGGGCCACTTGCCATCTTCCTCACCAGGCCTGCCTCCAAGGAAGTCAGGGTTTGGGCTTAGGGAAGGGGTGATAGTGGCCAATGCCCAATTCTACACCTGGAGGCACTTCTGCTCCAGACCTGGGAATGGGATGCCTGGAGAGGACATCTTGCTCCTAGCATCAGTGGGGCGCTGGCTGGAACCTCAGAATACCTTTGGTCCTCTTTGATACGTCTGTCCATCCATCCACATAGATGAGCTTCTGCTCTGTTGCTGGTTCTGAAGTGGCGGAAATGAAAGAGCCCTGTGCCTGCCCTCAAGGGCTGGTGTCTAGTTGGGATTAGTGAAGGGGGAGGGCAGGACTGAGGGGGCCCAGACCATCCAAGGCCTGCATGGTCCTCCAAGGAGGAAGACCCTTACACTCCAGCTGTCTCTGCCATCCAGCTCTGCACTGCCTACCCCTAAGGGCACTGCATGGAAGTGCCCCCTGCCCTCCCCTATTTTCTACTGGCCAGGACCAGAGGGTCAGGGACCAGGTTCCCTCGGACTAGAGGTGGGAGCCCCCCAGATGGCTGCAGTATAGGCCACGAATCGCTGAGGTTTTCCTTTTCTGAGCAGTGCGTTTCCCTAAATTGTCTTTGACTGCGTGCATGGGTAATGAAAGTTTATGCCCTTGTTAGAAGGACAGGCGGCCAGTTCCAGTTAGAACTGGGGCTGTCTCTCTGCCAGTCCCCTCAGCCCCCCTCCCCAGCAGGAGAGAGACAGCATGAGAACAGGAGTGTGTGTGTGTGTGTGTGTGCGCACACGTGTGCACGCGCACAACCTCCCCCTCCCTGATGGATAAGAAGGCTTAGGGGAATAGAGAGGGGACAGGAAAAAAAAAAAGAAAAAAAAATTTCCATATTTGTGTAAGTTGCTTTAAAAGCATTTTATCATGTCATAAAAAAGGGAAAGTACTTTCAGAAATTGATCCTCTCCGCCAGCCCATTGGACAGAAGGACGTTGGGATGTTAATGGCCATCCTGCTCCAGGGTGGCTTATTAAAAAATTTATACATAAATGCTTAAAATTGCATAAATTATTTAAAAAAAACCAACAAAGTAAGCAATTTGAATTCCCTCTTTTCCTCCCCTTAGCTCGGTCCCCCTTTTCTAGCCCCTCCTTGGGGCTCTCCTCGTCCCTGGGCTCCTGTCCCCCCTCCAGGGCTTTCCCCCTCTTGTCTCCACTTGCACCGCGTCTCCGACACCGGCCGCCCTCCTTCCTCCAGGGTTCCCTGCCTCACCCACAAATTAATGAAACAGCCAGCCCACCACCAAAGACTCACATGCACACTCACTAATAAAAACACCACTAATAATGCCCCAAATCGCGAAATTAAATATTAAGGCCAAAGGAGGCGGACGTGGAGCGGGGCAGCCGCCACCGTAGCTGAAGTTGGAGCTGATGAGTGTGTCTCTCGCAGGCGTGGAATGTCACCCACACATCCTGGAGACTGGAGTGGGGAGTTTTATGATGGTTTTTCATTGATTTGTTTCCCCAGCGCAGCTGCCGACCTCTATTGAGGGACAAACATAATCAGCACTGACGCAAATTAGATGGTTATTCGTTTTGAAAATTGACAGAAAAACAATAAAAAAGATGAAATGCTCCCAAATCAATAGATATAATGAAATTCAAATAATCTGAGAGATGAGGTCTCCATGGCAACTGATAATGTGGAAAAGAAAACAATTTAATAAAGGACAGACACACTTTGAAAACAGATTGGGCCCGGGGAGGGGGGCGGGCCGGCGGGTGGAGGGCTGGAGTGCGGGCTGGCGAGTGAAGGATCACTGTCCGTCCCAAGGACACCCGCCATAATTAAGCGAGGCTTTCGGCCCCAGAAAGTGCAGATTCAGGTTTTAATACACAAAATTATTTCAGGAGCAGTGAATCGGAAAGTCGTTTGTAATGACCTTCCTGAGAGGCCCGGGCGCGGGGCATGTTGGAGGCTGGGCGGCCGGGCGGCTGAGTTATGGCATATTTGTGTTTTTATAGTGCGGAGGGGAGGGGGTTGGGGGGGAGGGGGGAGAAGGTTAAACAGTATTTACAGCTCAGTTGTTTTCGGAGAGGAAAGAGAAATAGAGTTCATGGGGAGATGCAGCAGGCGGGTGAGCCAGGGAGGCTTCTGGGCCAGCAGGCAGAGGAGGTGGCCCGAGCGGGTCTCCTACCTCTGGCCACTGTGCCTGCGTCCTCCCCTCAGACCCAGAGGTGACGCTTCCCCCACTCCAGTCCCTGCTGTGTCTCAGCTCCTTCTAGGTCTGGAGGGGGCTATGCCCAGGCTGTGTGGACACCCTGCTACACCTTCTCAAGTGAAACGGGGAAGCAGCTCTGCAGCTGCTGTGCAGAGGTGGCACTGGACAGTTGTCCTAGCCTCAGACCCTCCAGTTCTCCGGATGGCAGCAGGTTACCTGTTTAGATGGAGCTGCCCTTCCTGAGCCGATGCTGGGTCTAGGATGTGCCCATTCAGGACCCTGAGGTGACGACATGCTCCACTGCTGCGGCCCATAGCTTCTAGCTTCCTAACCAAGTGCCTACCTGGGACTTTGAAAAGGGAAAAGTTTATTCCCTTTGGGTTTAGCTCAAGGGTAGGCGGGAGGCAGAGAGGAGAAAAGGAGCCAGCAGACCCTCTCTGCAGCCCTCTAGAGCCACTTGCCCAAAGCAGCACAGCTCAGTCCTAGTAGCCTGGCGCTGGGGCCCCAGGCCCCCCGGAGGCTGCAGGAGTTGCGTCTGTGCTCTGTAATGTCACTCCGACTGCGTCCTACATGTGCACGTGTGAGCGGGGTATGATTGTGCAAACACAGAGATGCCTGAGTATGTGTGTGCACACAGGCATGCACGCCGTCTGTGTGCGTTTGCTCCGTGTGTGTGTTTTAAATCTCCCCTGGGTGGTAACTCTCTTTTTTCTCCCCTTCCTGTTTGGCTGTGACCTGGGGGAGATTGATAGCCAGCCTGTGCGGTGGATGCTAACAGTTCCTCTGATTTATAGAGTTACTTACGCTAAGTGAGGCCACTTAGACGCGTCTGGATAGTAAACCTTTTAACTGGACTAAAAAATCATAATAAATAAATAAACAAAGGGGGGCAAGCTGGGGCCCAGCAGCCTAGCACCCCGTTAGGTTGGAGCTGTTGAGGACCAGGGGCCAGGCTGAGGATCCTTGGGGAGCAGCAGCTGTTCTTCCCCTCCATAAAACTTGGAGGTCCTTCTGTTTGGAGCTGGGGATTGAGCCCAAGAGGGAAGAACACCCCACTCCTAGGGGACAGGTCCTGGCTCAGGGAGGGGCCACAGCTAAAGGAGATGGGAGAGGGAACTGTTCAGAGGGACATAGGCCAGGGGGCGGGCGGTACGGGGAGGAGGCTTAGAGGAGCAGATGTCCAACAGCCCTGTCTTACTTCCAGACTTGCTGCTCCTGTGGCACCTGTGCTGTTGGCTATGGGAATGGCTCTTGTAATGAATTGTAAACTTCCGTTCCCTCGTCTGAACTGAACGGTCCGCAATGCGGGAACCAGGGCTGCCTGTCATGCTCACTTTGTAGCCTCAAGATTGAGCTCAGGGCCTGGTCTGCATGCTTAGAGAGTGTTGAAAGGATATACTCCTAAGACCCCAGAAGTGGGGCTTGTGGCTTATCAAGTTCATGTTCTTAGAGGGTAGCAAGGTGGAAGCTACCCCTGCAGTGTGCATACCCCTGCGACTCCAGAACACTTATTTGGGAGACTGGGTGATGAGGGGGTGTGTGTAAGACCATGATCTTGGATATCTGAGCCTTGTGGGAGTCAGGCTCCAGAACTGTGGGTGATGTGGGCTGTTTACAACCTTGCTCGCTGCCTCTGCTTCCTCAGCTGGAAACAGGGACAGGACAACCTGCCATGTGGGAATGCTGGAGGAATCACCAAAGTGACACCATCATGGGCCCAGCACAGTCCCTGGTACAGAGGAGTTGCTCCAAAGGTGCCAGCTGCTGTAGGGCTCCAGACACCATGGGTCAGGGCAGCCACACCATGGTCCCCCAAGTTGCCTGGCAGTGGGCAGACGGAGCTCCGGCCCACCCCCGACCCCATGGGACTGGCTCCTGGCCCCTGCCTCCCACCTCCTGATATACAGCGGGCATTAGGCCGCCCAAGGGGATACTGCATCCTTAGGAAGAAATATGTCCTCATTTTTCTTAAACACCGTTTCCACTGAGTGAAATGTTTAGAAGGGACGCGCAGGGAGAACTTTATTTCCTACCAGGGAGTTCAGAGCCACCAAGCAGAGCCCATAAAGCACCCGAAGCCTGGTAGCTGACAGGCAGCCCAGCCCCGAAACACATTACTCACTGGTGGGGAGGGGCTGCCAGGCTGCCCACCCCCGGGACTGCCTCCCCCAAGGCAGGACAGGCAAGTCTAGACCCAGGGCACTGGGCATGGGCCTCTCTTACCCTGAGCCTGGGCTGCCTGCAGCAGAGGGCCTGACCCTGACCAGGTGAGGAAGGGGCAATTCTTTCACCTTCCCTAGAGAGCAGGGAGATGGGGACAAGGGGCCCAGCTGCAAAAGCCCCCCTTCCCCACTCAGAACTGGCAGGAGCCCTGGCCTCCTCAGCCTTTCGAGGGAGTGAGGAGATTCATGCCATAACGGGCCTCTTCTCCCGAGGCCCTCCCTTCATTCGATTTCTGAAGCCGGCTGATTTGAATATTTATAAATATCAGTAAATTATTTATTGTAGCAATCTGCTGCACCATTTTACCCATCTCAGTTAACACTTTAAGGGGCTCCACGTTATGAGAACAAGAATCAGGGGTGAGGTGGGGATGGAGCAGGGGTGAAAGGAACCCCAGCAAGGAGGTCTGGGACTTCCCAGAGCTGGTCCAGGAGCCTTTGCAAGCTCTTGGCCAGGGGCAGCACAGGCTCTGGGGAGTCTACAGCTACAGGGTTGGCAGCCTCTTCTACCCGATGGGACAATGAGAGTGCCTGCTCCACTGAGCCCCTTCAGGTCCCCTGATAGTTCCCCAAAAGGGAGATGTCCCTCTTTCTCCACTACTGCCCCAAACCTCTTGATTTCTGGACCAGGTGAGATCTCCCGGCCTGGGCACCTCATCTACCTGCTGTCCTCTTTCAGGGCTCAGCTGCCTTTTTCGAGGTCTGTGCCCATCAGGCCATGTGCTCAGTGCAGACAGGTGCCCTCTCACCTTACTGCCCTGCAGCTCTACTACACAGAGAGAGCTTGCCTAGGGCTAGAGCTAACAAGGGCAGAGCCAGACCTTGACCATAGAGGCTAAGCTGTGACCTGGTCCTGTGCTATCTCCCTCCCCTGGCTGGTCCAAAGCCACTGGGGCTGGAGGCTGAGAGATCTACCAGGAGCAAAGAGGGCTCTCTGCCTGTGTGAACATCTCAGGCCTGGCTGGATCCACTGCAGCTGCCCTTCCCCCAGACTCCCCTCCCCTTGCCTGCAGGGTCTGCCACTGTCCTGTCCCTCGGTGAGCAGAGCAGGAGTCCCCTTGCCTTCCCACCCTCTGGTCCAAGCCGGCCTCCTGGGCAGCATTGTTCCCAGAGGAAGTGTCCAGTGTAAATAGAGCAGCAGGCTGGCTGGTGGCGGGAAGGAGATGAAAGGGGCAATGACAGGGCCGGGGACGGATGGCTTCCTTCCATTGAGGCCTGGCCACGGCGTTTATATTTTGGGGAAGAAAGTCAGAGGAATGTTTACATGGACAGGAGTCTGGGGTCAGCCCAACGGGGGGGTAGTCTGTAGATCCCAGGGTCCTGACGGAGAGGCAGGGCAGTGAGCCCCACAGGCTGTCCCAGAAGGCGGCCGACAGCTAAGACCTTAGCTCACACCCGCAGCTGCACCCACCCTGAGCCCTGCACGGGTTGGTACTTACAAGCCTAATTCCTGCCTCTGCTGCCTACCCCTGTGTCCCAGTGCCACGTACCTCCCTCCACCTCCACCCCTGAGACCCGCAGTAGAGTCAGAGGGAGGGCAACATCTGGAAGGCAGGTGGGCTGGGGCAGAGTGACAGCTGGAGGGCAGGTGTGGGGGGAGTCAGCAAGAGCAAAGGGGCCTGGGGGTTGGGGGTGGGCCCAGGGTGGCACAGCTGTATCGCAGCTGGTGGGGGCCCAAGCAGGGACTGAGCTAGGCACACAGCCGAGATCGGGAGAGAGTGGGCTGGGCTGGGTAGGCAAGGTGCGAGGAGGCTCCAGGATGGGTGGGAGCCCGGGGAGGGGGCGTCACCAGCAGCAAGTGCAGCCCTGGGAGCTTCTGCTTCCCCTTCCTTAGGATAAATATTTATAGATTCATTTGCCGTCTGCCATACACACTTGGCTGCTTACCTACCTCCTGGTAAAAATAGTGTGGGTTCCCCGACTCCCATCCTTCCCTTCCCCATCCAGGGCAGGGGCCAAGGGGGACCGGGTGAGGCCTGCTCCCTGGAGGCTGTTGTAGGAAACTTGGTACCACAGAAACTGCTGGCTGGCCCCAAGGCTGAGTGGGATGGTGTAATGATTGGAGCTCTGTGTCTGTGTGGGGACTTGGGTGTGGCCACACAGACGCGGACGTGTGGACAGACCTGGGTGGAGTGGGCATCCAGCTGGGACAAAGGTCCAAGGCCCTGAATCAAGGGCCACACTGGGCTGGGATCATCCCGTTCCCTGTGGGTCAGGTGCAGACATACATACGGGCAGCTGTGTAAAGGCAAGGATATGGCTGGGGCCACAGGGCTTCGTGTGTGTCAGGGGACGGTTATTGGTATGTATTAGTCAAGTCTACCTGTGGGGTGAGGCCCCTGGACCGACACAGGTGTTGCCACTCCTGTCATTAGGCCCCTCTCTGGGTTCCAGGTATGTGTGTGTTTATGGTGCTGAAGCAGTATGGTGGGGTCCCTGCTGACCATGGATCTGCAGAGCAGAGCCCCTGGCATCACTTAGCCTTGGGACCTATACGGAGACTTGGACATGTCCATTCTCTGGTGGTGGCCAATTGACCCAGACTGTGGAGAAGCACACTTTGATGGGGCTCCTTATACACAAAATGAATGTGAGCTGAGACCCTATCTGCCAGGGCCACTGCCCTATTCTCAGCTCCTACAGCTCACTAAATGGATGGAGGGACAGACAGGCAGGTGGACAGATAGATAAGCATGTGGGGACACTGTGTTCACCTTTGCCTGCCTTTGGGGCAGATCCCAAAGTGTATGGGTGGACCTTCAGTGCCCAGATTAGGGACAGAGGTTAGGCTGAGCCGTGTATAAGACTAGGCTAGCCCTCAAGCAGCCTGGTTAGGGTTTCTGGCTGTTAACATTAAGCTGTCAAGTTCAGGGATTAGGCGCTGTGGCTGCAGCTTCTGTGCTCCCTGTTGGAAATGTAAGGAACCCCAGCCTATTTCAATTGGGGCCCTTTGGGCTGGGAGGAGGGCGTGCCAGGGCCAGTGAGGCCTTCAGGGGCTACAGGAGCTGGCCAAGGCAGAGGAGGGAGAGTGAGGTCCTAAGATACTAGTACTAGTGCACTAGTGTCCCCAGGAAAGGCTGTGATGAACTGCACTTGGACAGGTTTTACTGAGGCTGGGGGACAGGGAGTGAGCTGTGCAAGGCTGAGCCAGGAGGGAACTAAGAAATCGGAGGCCTTCAGGAGGGTCCTGGGTAGCTGGGAGCAAAAGAGAGACTGCTTTCTGGTGAGTAGAG
Organism: Perodicticus potto; assembly: GCA_963574655.1. NCBI lineage: Eukaryota > Metazoa > Chordata > Mammalia > Primates > Lorisidae > Perodicticus > Perodicticus potto. The sequence continues at coordinate 68,068 of CAUYRH010038192.1, read as the reverse complement.
AGGTTGGAGTCAGGTGGGGGCCCAGAAGCCTGACGTGGCAGGGGAGCTACCTGGGGAGAGATGCTCAAATGGGGAAGGTGCCAACCAAGTGCTGCTAGGACGGTAAGGCCAGAGGTTAGCAGAGGCTGGTCCTGGCTCCCAAGAACTCCTGCCCAAGGTGTGGTGATGTAGTAGGCTCACTAATGGAGCTGGCCACCAGCAATGCAGCACTGTCACCTGCCAGCTTGACCCCACAACCAGCTCTTTAACCTGCCTGGGCTATGTTTTTCTCATGTGTCAAAGAGCACTTCCCTTCTCAAAAGACCACACCATGTATTTAAAGAGTTATTTATTCATTTGTTCATTTACAGACTAGACCTTGGACCACCTACTCTGTACCAGGCACTGTACCAGGCTCTGAGGATAGTGATTCTTGAGCTCCGTCCCAGGAGCCTGGGGATACTAAGGGAGACCAATACATATGGGGCAGTCTCAGGGCAGCACTGGGGAACCCGTGGCAAGGGGGTGCAGGGCTGCTAGGTGGGCAAGCTATGCTCTGATCTCCATCCCTCCTTCGTCTCTGCAGCTGAAGGCACGCGGTGCACCGACCCGCCAGCAGGCAAGCCCGCCATGGCGGCCAAGCGCAAGGGTGGCCTGAAGCTCAATGCCATCTGCGCCAAGCTGAGCCGCCAAGTGGTGGTGGAGAAGGGGGCAGAGGCCGGTTCCCATGCTGAGGGTAGCCCACTGCGGCCCCGGGACAAAGAACGCAGTGGCCCTGAGTCTGGGGTGGCCCGGGCCCCCCGCAGTGAGGAAGACAAGAGGAGAGCAGTGATCGAGAAGTGGGTCAATGGAGAGTACAGCGAGGACCCAGCCCCTGCACCTGTGGTGAGCCGCATTGCCCGTGAGGGCCTGGAGCTACCACCCGAAGGCGTCTACATGGTGCAGCCCCAGGGCTGCAGCGATGAGGAAGACCACACAGAAGAACCCGCCAAGGATGGCAGCGTCCCGGAGGAGAAGGACTCAGATGGGGTGGCCTCCAAGGATGAGAGTGGTCCCAGTGCCAGGCAGGCTTCAGGTGGGTGTCTGGCCTTTGAAGGGAGGGTGCTGGTGGGAAAGGGCACCATCCCTGAGGAGGTCTAACAGGAAAGGGGCAGTGTGTTCAGGGAGCCTTCCTTACCCCTGCTCCAAGTACCGGCACCTTATCTGGCCCTATGGGACTCCTGGGGTTAGGGACAAGGCAAGAACTGGAACAGGGGCAGCCTAGGGCAAGCCAGGTAGGGCTGTCCCAATGGTGCGGGGCTGCCACACTATGGAGTCTTCAAGAAACAGCCGATGGATGGACAGGTGGGGTTAGATGGATTATAGGATGGACATATGGACAAACACACAACATAGAGGAAAGGACAGCTAGTGGGTGGGTAGCACTGTTTACACACACCTGCAGAGGGGCAAGCCTGTCGGAGACCACAGTCTCTGGCCACAGGTGGGAGGAGAATAGTCAGTACCGTGAACTATAGGAGCGAGATTTCTCTGAGTGCCGGGGCTAGGCTTTGTTCTCATGGCCCGCCCCTCAGCCTTCTCCTTCCTAAGCCTCTGTCCCGGCCCTCCCAGGCAGGACTGCTCCGGGCCATGAGGATCGCCTGCCCAGCCAGCATATCTCCTTACACCCAGCTGCCCCGGACATGGTCCTCTGGCTGACCTCTTTCTCATGAGATGGCTGAGGGCTGACTTTTCTGATGTCTCCTTGTCCTTAGGACCCAGAGCAGTCCTGTACACCTTCCCTTCCAGGGAGAGCAGGCAAGGCGGACACCACTAGGACTGAAGCCCTAGAGTCTAGGTCTTTCTGTACCCCAGCCTCCCTCCCAGGCTGGTGCCTGGTGCCCTGAGCCTCCCCTGCCCGCTTCCCTGCCCCCTTCCCCCTGCAGCGAGGGGCGCATCTCCTCCCTGTGCGGGGAGCCCTGCGCAGCCACATAATTATGCATATAAGATATAAACAGAGCTGTTTAATTATCCTTCGCCACATCAGTGACAGAGTAATTAACAAACATTGCAAGATCAATGAGGAAAAGTGTGACCTTCAGTTTCCTCTGATAGGAAAAGCCCTTGCTGTTCCCAGACACAAGGTGATTGTGCTGGGCCTGAAGAGAGGAGAGGGACGTAACAAGGGCCACCGTCCCTTCCCACACCCCACCTTGCCCAGGGGAGGTGAGCGGTCCTCAACTCCTGCCCGCACCCTCCAGGAGAACAGAGAGCTGGCAGGGAGCAGGGCTGGGATTGCCAGGGCACTGCAGGCTCCCCCAACCCAGCCCAGCACCTGGGACAGAAGCTCAGCCCTGGGCAGCTCTACTGGATAGAGCCTGCTGGAGCCCCAGCTGCCCACCATGGGCTTGGCCCCCAGGCCATCTACTCTGGGCCCTGGAGCTCAGGGACTCAGGCAACTGGGACCCCTGCCTGGCCCCCTCCCTGTTCCGAGCTGCCTGCCCTTCAAAACCCTCTGTTTCTCTGCCATATATAGAGAGAGTTCAGCTGCCTCCAGCTATTTTTAGCCCCTTTCCCTGGTCCCTGAGCTACTGAATCCAGCAGGCTGGGCCCCCAACCCTGTGTAGCTTGAGGTCAGGACAGTGGCTGACCTGTCGCCCTGTCCCAGGGAACATGTCTGCTGGTTCCGTGCATCACTCCACCTGCCTGAGGCCCAGGTGGCAGCCTATGAGTGTCCTTTCCTTACCTAGTGGGGTCCCAGCCTCTCCTAGGAGCTCAGAGCCTGTCCCTACACACCCTGCTAGGTGTCCTCCCTGCCCCAGCAGACCCCTCCAGAGGTCCTGCTGCTCTCGAGTGTGCCCAAGTGGGCTGGGTACACACGAGTGGGGAGAACACGCTGCCCCCCGGGGCCCAGGTGGGGCTCACTGTCCTGTGTGCACCCAACCTTGATCCGAGGTGTAGCACATGTTCAGTGGAGGAATGAGTGTCCACGGGGACGGGGCCCCGCATCGGCTGTGGCATGTGGTTGCATGTGGAAGGGAAGGAGCTCAGCGCCGCAGTGGGATTGTCTTCCAGCATCCTGAGACTTGTCCGGGGAGCTGGGTGTAGGATTTGGGGGACTTATATACGTGTGTGTCTGTAGAGTTGGGGAAAGTAGCTGAGAATGTGAGCTTGCACGTCTGTGTGAGTGTGTTATGAGTCTGTGTGTGTGTGTGTGTGTGTGTGAGTGTGCATGAGTGTAAGTGAGAGTGTGAGGTGTGTGTGAGTGTGTCGGGTGTGTTATGGGAGCGTGTAGGTGATTGTGTCTGGTTGTGTGTGCGAGTGTGTATGAGTATGTGCATATGTGTGCTTTTTCACATCACTGTAGGGAGGTGACTGCAGGCTTCTCTCAGTGTTCCCGGGCTGGGGACAGTGGTAAAGATGGCTGCGCAGTACTTGGGCCTTGCCCAGGCCCGTGCTGTTCCTAGGTGACACAGGCTTATGTATGAGCAGGAGGAACTGAAGGATGACAGGGGAGTTTGCAGGTCTCATCCATGTCCTAAACCCTGGCTGAGTGGGGGCCCTAAATGAGTCTGGTAGGCAGGGCCCCTGTCCTCTCATCTGGGCTGTAGGGGACCATCAGCCTGGAAAGGCTTGAGGAGGCCGAGAGGCTAGGTCCTCGGGAGTCTTGGGGTGAGCCTAAGGCTGAGGTCCTCATCCACTGAAGACATCCAGTTGTGGGGCTCAGGGTAGGTCCTCCAGCCAGGCTACTGCTGTCTCCACCAAGAACATCGCCCTCAGCCCCTGGGCTTCCTCCTGACTGTCCAGCCACTGCCCAAATCCTCACCTGTCCCAGCCCCTGTTCTCACCAGCCCCCTCCCGACAGGCAGGTTGGGCTCTAGCCTCACTTCCAGTAAAATGACTTCTCTTTCATATTAGGCCAAGGCGAGAGAGCAGAGACATTTATGAAACTTTGTTTAATGTACTGAAAAGCCATCGGCCAGAACATTTAGGAAATTGATTTTCCTGGCATTGATGAACTCGTTTTATTTTACCCCAGTATTAATTACTTTTTTTTAAAACAAATTAATTTAAGAGTCGTAAAACCTAACAAGTGAGCCAAATGTCCATAGATCATGTCCTGCTCCACCCCCTCCCCACACTGACCCCTCCCTCCATGGGTGGGGGCTGGCAGTGGAGGGACTCCTTCCCCCTGGCCCCCTCCCAGAGTGACCTACCCCCTCCTGCCATGTAGGTGAGGCCTCCTCACTTCGGGACTACGCAGCCTCTACCATGACCGAGTTCCTTGGCATGTTTGGCTATGATGACCAGAACACAAGGGACGAACTGGCCAGGAAAATCAGCTTTGAGAAAGTGCACGCGGGCTCCACCCCCGAGGCGGCCACTTCCTCTCTGCCACCCACCTCCGAAGACACCCTCAGCAAGCGGGCGCGTTTCTCTAAGTACGAGGAGTACATCCGCAAGCTCAAGGCCGGAGAACAGCTCTCATGGCCAGCCCACGGCACCAAGGCCGAGGAGCGGGTGGGCAAGGAGGTAGTGGGCCCCCTGCCCAGCTTGCGGCTGCCCAGCAGCACCGCACACCTGGAGACCAAGGCCACCATCCTGCCCCTGCCATCACACAGCAGCGTCCAGATGCAGAACCTAGTGGCCCGTGCCTCCAAGTATGACTTCTTCATTCAAAAACTAAAGACGGGCGAGAACCTGCGGCCCCAGAACGGAAGCACCTATAAGAAGCCGTCCAAGTACGACCTGGAGAACGTCAAGTACCTGCACCTTTTCAAACCCGGGGAGGGCAACCCCGACATGGGTGGGGCCATCGCCTTCAAGACAGGCAAGGTGGGGCGCCCCTCCAAGTACGACGTCCGGGGCATCCAGAAGCTGGGCCCTACCAAGGTTCCACCTGCCCCTAGCCTGGCTCCTGCACCCCTCACCAGTGTGCCCAGTGCTCCCAGCACCCCTGGGCCAGGTCCTGAGCCACCTGCTTCCTTGTCCTTCAACACTCCCGAGTACCTGAAGTCAACCTTCTCCAAAACAGACTCGATCACCACGGGGACCGTCTCCACTGTCAAGTAAGGCATGCCACTCCCACTGCCACTGAGCCCAGGGGCTGGGCTAGATGGGAGGCCTCGTCCCCATGTGTGAGGCTCACACTTGGGGACATGCACGCTGTACACCCTATGCACGTCCACCAAGCACCCAGGTGCACACAACTCACATGTTTCCTCTTGCACCCGCGTCTCTGTTGTGCCCTGGACCCATGTGCACCCTGGCATGCTTCCACACCAGGTGCTGTGTGCACTGCACATTTACTTACATGCATCCCAGGGCACCTCATTTGCCCAAAGTAGGCTCGTGGTTGGCTGAGACCACTGACCTCCAGGGGTGAGGGTGCTGGGTCCAGGCCACTGGCCTTCACTCCCAGGTAGGGGCCAGGGCTGGGCGTGTCTACACCTTTTCAGCCTTAAGCTAGGGACAGAGGAAAAGCCTGATAACACAGTGGATCATCTAGGGTTGAGCAAGACCCTTCCTCAAAGCCCTTCTTTCCACTACACCAGCACAGGATCCCCCAGGCCCTGGGGCGCGGTAGGCCTGCAGGCAGACCTTGTCAGCACCCACCGGCCTTTTTGTGGAGGGGTTCTCTCTGCCCCACTGCCCTTGCTCAGTGCTGCCCTGTCCCTCCACCCCACAGCCCTCCCCAGGGGGGCCTGGTGCCCTCCTCAGCCAATAGCCTCTTGATTGTATCTGTGAGTCAGAGGGCCAGGCTCTGCCCCTCAGCCAACCCTAGACTGCCTGTGCCCCAGGTGGAGCCCTCCAGCTCCATCTGCCCCGAGTGCCCCGCCCTCATCAGAATTGGGTTCATTCAACTTGTGCTTCTACCAAGGGACTTTCTTAGTCCTACCCTTAGTGCCTCGGAATACTGCAGAGCAAAGGAGAGAAAGGCAGGGCCCCAGGGCAGGGAGCTGCCCACCAGATGCTCCTGGGGCTGAGGCCACCCCCGTCCACTAATTGGCTGTGCCCTGTGTGTCTCTCACCAGGAACGGATTGCCCACAGATAAACCAGCTGTCACCGAAGATGTAAACATTTACCAGAAATACATTGCCAGGTAGGCCCCTGGGGAGGAGCCTGCCCTGGAGAGAAGGTGGGGGGCCAGGAGTACCTGGAGACTCAGACCATCCATCTGACATCTGACTGCCAGGGCCAAGGTGGCTGCCTTCTCCCACCTCTACCAACTTCTATCACCAAACTTCCCCAGCCCCTTTGGGGTAATCCAGGCCACACAGTCCTTGCACAGCTTATACCCCAAACAGGGCCAAGGTGCAGGCAGGGACCAGTTCGGGTCCTAGCTACAGGGAAAGGCACCTCCTTCAGGGTCAGGGGGCCCAGGTCCTGCCCTCACACAGAGCCCGAGGTAGGACACGGGTCACTACAGAGCTGTCAGGGCTGAGAAAGGGGTGTGTAAAGTTGTCCTCGCAGACTTGGCCCAGTGGGCTTCCCTGGCCTGGACACCACATCACTCCAAACCCATCCCTTTTTATCCCAAGGGGCCACAGGATTGGTAGGTGAAGAGCCTTCACTGCAGCAAATCCCCCCAAATGAGACACTGTCCCCACCCCCACCCTATCCCTGACCCCATGCTGGGGTATCTGTGGGGCAGCATGTGGCAAGAGCCAGACCTGGCCTCTGTCTTTCCACCCATCGTCCAAGTTCTTCCTGTCCACCTCAGTCTCTCTACCTCCATGTCCCTCTGTCTTTTCTGCTTTGCTTGGTTCTATCTCCCCTTTATTATTATTATTATTACTATTATTACCATTATTATTAGTCTAACCTCAGCAGATGGCCCTTTTGGCAGCTTCAGCTTTAATATTTACTTGCAAGTGGATTTCCCCCTACAATAGGGGTTTCTCTCACTCTCCTGCAATCTCACATCATCCTGGGAGGGGGATGGGCAGGCGGAATGAGCCACCTTTTCTCAGTTGTCATAGTGTCCTCTCTCCAGAGTGGCCACCGCAGAGCTGGCCATCACTGAACCTGTGAGAACCATATCCCAGCATCACTGGGGCCTTGGGGAGGAACAGGGTTTTCTGGTAGGCAGGCGGTGTCTAGGCAGCACGAGCTCCTGGCTACAAAGTTGGCTGGAGAATGAGCTCCCTGCCACGGGAAGCCAAACAGATGCTGTGCTTTAAAAATTCATAACTCTGGACTGTTTCAAGTGTCAGGAAAAGCCCAGGACAGGGAGAGCCCTTTAACCCCTCTCATGGGCAAGAATGTGGGCTGGCCCAGCCAAGGCCCCTAGCACCTGACCAGAGCTGGATGGAGGTTGGAAGGTGGGAGTTAGTCAGCTACCTGCAAAAAGAGCAGTTGGGCTAATGTGGCTCCATTGTCCCTCCCTTTCCAGATCCTTCCCTTGTCTGTCCCCCATTGCTGGGGATTTCAGCCTGCCCCAGCTTCTTCCTGCCCCACCTTGGGGCCAAGACTCTGCCCTATGTGGTACTCCCCAGCTGAGGCAGCAGGCATGCAGCTTTGCATGTCTGGCTTCCCCTGGGCTCAGTCACTCACCCTGGCCTTCCCAGGCCTCTCTGTCCCTGCCCTATGCCCCTCCATATCCCCACATGGGGTCCAGTGTCCTTGGAAATAGCACATAGAGGCGGCTGCTCAGGTGAGGGCCCTAGAAGAGGCCTCCCTGAGGCTAGCACCTAGGCAGGGCCTGACCCCACCCCTTGTCTCTTCAGGTTCTCGGGCAGTCAGCACTGTGGCCACATCCACTGTGCCTACCAGTATCGGGAGCACTACCATTGCCTTGACCCCGAGTGCAACTACCAGGTAAGAGCTGCATAGAGCCCCGCTCTGCTACCCGTCCACCAGCACAGCATGGAAGCTCTTCCTGAAAGTGAGACCGGGGTTCTTAGTTGAATTTGGGCCACTTGAACTTGAGTTGGACAGGCATAGATCAGAAAATCTAACAGCCTGTCAATGGTCTCTGATTCCTGCTGACAAAGCAGCTATTAAGATCTGGAGCCATTTACATCCTGGTAATCATAATTTAAGTTCCCTTTCATTGAGTGTAGGCCATGTACCAAGGACTGAGCCAGTCACTGTGCACCTCACCTAATTGAGGCTTTCCAGTGACCTTGGCAGGTGGGTATTACTGCCCCATTTTAGAGATGATGACTTTGAAGTTCAGACAGTGTCACTGTGTCTAAAGGCACTTAGAGCACAGCTGGTCAGTCAGGTGGGAGTTCAGGCAGCCTGCATACCTGTGTCACCAGGGAGCCCAGCCTGTTACAGCCTGAGGATGAGCTGTCACCCACCAGAGCTCCTGCCTTTAAGGTCTGCCCTGAATTATCGGGTGCTCCTGGGCGTGGCTTCTAGGAGCCTGGGGGAAGGTCAGAGAAAGATGTGGTTCTCGAGCCTCTGGGGATGGTGTGCCTGGAACAGACCTTGGACAGTCTGAGCAGCCTCCACCCCAAGCAGGGTGATTTACAGGATGCGTGAGGCCCCTTGGGCCAGCAGCTGGCCCAGATGTTCTTGGCACATTGGTGAGGGCAGGGGAGCGGCTGGAGGGGGAGCCCGGGCTCCTGCTGACTGACTACTGTCCCCCGGCAGAGGTTCACGAGTAAGCAGGATGTGATCAGACACTACAACATGCACAAGAAGCGCGACAACTCCCTGCAGCATGGCTTCATGCGCTTCAGCCCCCTGGATGACTGCAGCGTCTACTACCACGGCTGCCACCTCAACGGGAAGAGCACCCACTACCACTGCATGCAGGTGCCGCCTGCCCGCCCCTTCCCCAGTGCCTAGGGCTGCCCCCGGCTGGTCTTCCTTGGGCCCAGGCAGCTCCGGGACCTCGAAACAGCTCTAGCTTGGGCCCTCCCCTGCTCAAGCCCCCATCCCAGAGGCAGAGCTGCCCTGATGGGCAGGGGTCCTACTTGATCAGGAGCCTCCCTCTTTCTGGCTCAGGACTGGGACCAGGAGTCCAGGGGGCTCAGGCCTGGGTAGTATCTGGTGGGCCAGGGCGGGGCCTTCCCCATGGCCATACTTGGTGTGGATGAAATTCAGTGAGTTGTTTATACAGACCGACAATTTTCAGGCTTTAACACCAAGAGCAGCATTGCAAATGATTCCTGAGGAGGTTTTTGTTTAATTCTTTGTTTTAATGCCACACAGAGTCTGGGCTTTTTCAAGGTGTCAGGCCGAGGAGGAGCGACTTTGGGTTGCAAATAGCAGCCGCTGAGCCTCCCCCCAGTATTTGTCAGGGGTTGTTATGGCCCCCGTGAAACAACCTGGGCCGTGAGCAGAGGGGGGCCGCCCTCTGGGCTCTGAGATGGTGCAGACACTGGCATAGGCCAGCCTTCAAGAGTGTTCAGATTCCACTGGTTTTTACTCAATATGGCAACATTGCTTGCCTGGCCCAGCTGGGGTGGGGTGGGAGGGCCCAAACCCAGGAACCGTCCACTAAGCAAATCTCTGGGCTCAAGGTGATCTCCTGGCCTGCAGGGTCTAGCCCCTGTCCCAGGTAGGGCCGCAGACTGGGACTCAACACCCATCCCCTGCAGGATGAGGCTCCCTCCCCTGTGCGGAAAAGTATCTGGGGTTTCTAAAGGAAGCCTGACCCTCTGCACAGGCAAGGCCAGGTCCAGGCAGGTCTTGGTCCCTCCCTGTGACCCCAGGGAGTCCGCTTCAGTTCTTGTGTTGACCTGAGGTCACATGTGGAGGTGCTGAAGCTCCCCTGAGCAGAGTGGCCACCTTAGCCCAGGAGTACTAGACCCAAGTTCCTGACAGCCATTCTGGCCTACACAGGTGGGCTGCAACAAGGTGTACACGAGCACGTCGGATGTGATGACTCATGAGAACTTCCACAAGAAGAACACTCAGCTCATCAATGACGGATTCCAGCGTTTCCGAGCCACTGAGGACTGTGGCACAGCTGACTGCCAGTTCTACGGACAGAAGACCACGCACTTCCACTGCAGGTAAGTGGGGCCTGGCCAGAAAGGCTTCCTGGGCTGGAGGAGGGATGGAAGGCAGGAAACTAGGCAAATGGAACAGTTAGGGCTCTACCCCTTCCAGCAGAGCAAGGACAGGAGTTGATGGCTCCTTAGAGGCCCTGCCTTAGTGCACAGCCTGGGTCTTCCCTCTGGGGGACTCTCCTTTCCAGGGCCATGGTGGGAGCAGGGCAGGGCCTCCTCTGCACCCCATGAGGCCCCATGACAGGCTCCCAATATCCCATCCAGGCGCCCCGGCTGCACATTCACCTTTAAGAACAAGTGTGACATTGAGAAGCACAAGAGCTACCACATCAAGGACGATGCCTACGCCAAGGACGGCTTCAAGAAATTCTACAAGTACGAGGAGTGCAAGTATGAGGGCTGCGTGTACAGCAAGGCCACCAACCACTTCCACTGCATCCGAGCCGGCTGCGGCTTCACCTTCACCTCCACCAGCCAGATGACCTCGCACAAGCGCAAGCACGAGCGCCGGCACATCCGTTCCTCGGGCGTGCTGGGGCTGCCGCCCTCGCTGCTGGGTGCCAAGGACACAGAGCACGAGGAGTCCAGTAACGATGACCTGGTTGACTTCTCTGCCCTGAGCAGCAAGAACTCCAGCCTGAGCGCCTCCCCCACCAGCCAACAGTCCTCTGCCTCCCTGGCCACCACCACCGCCACCGCCGAGGCTGTGCCCGGTGCCACCAAGCCTCCCAACAGCAAGATCTCGGGGCTACTGCCCCAGGGCCTGCCAGGCTCCATCCCCCTGGCACTGGCCCTCTCCAACTCTGGCCTGCCCACCCCCACACCCTACTTCCCCATCCTTGCTGGCCGTGGGAGCACCTCCCTGCCTGTGGGTGCCCCTAGCCTTTTGGGTGCCGTGTCCTCTGGGGCAGCAGCCGTGGCGGCCCCTGACACACCTGCTCTGGTTGCCTCGGGAGCTGGAGACTCGGCCCCAGCAGCAGCTGCCTCTGTCCCAGTGCCCCCTGCCTCCATCATGGAGAGGATCTCTGCAAGCAAGGGCCTCATCTCGCCCATGATGGCCAGATTGGCCGCAGCTGCCCTCAAGCCCTCTGCCACCTTTGACCCAGGTGAGCAGGCTGGGCCCTGCCCAGGAAGCGAAGACTTTCTGGACCCTGATAACTCCCTGGCCTCAGGTTTTGGAGCAGAGAATGGGAGTGTTTGGAGAAGGCATCTGTGTGGTCCCTGCATGCAAGCCTCTGGCCTGCCAGCACCCCACCTCTGCCTGGTCTCTGCTTCCATCCTATTTGTTTATTTGTGGGGCCCCTTGTCCTTGCTTGCTTTCCACAGGGAGTTCTTGCTTCTACAATAATCCCTGGTCCTGGGATACCTGGCATTCTGGGGGCCACACAGGGTCTCTCTCTTCCTGTCTGCTCATCCTCCCACTTGTGAGTCTGTCCCTGATGAGAGAAGGCTCAGTGTCCACAGCGTACTAGGGTCTTCTCCAGCTGACCTGGAGGGGGATGTGAGTCCAGCCCTGTGGTGAGGTGACCACACCTCACACCTGGATAGCCCTTCAAGGCCCAGGGACACCCTTCCCTGGCTCCCCCTCAGTGAGTGCTGCCTAGTAGAACTTTCTGGACAATGGAGGCCTACTATGCTATACTGTCCAGCATGGCAGCCACTAGCCACATGTGGCTGTTGAATGCTTGTGACAGAAACTGGATTTTAAGTCTAACATAGCCACACCTAGCCAGTGGCTGCCTGTTGGACAGCAGGGCTGGAGCCACCTAGTCACATCTTCTGCCTCACTTGGATTCACTGAGGGGGGCAGTTATTCCTCCCTCCCTCTCTCTCTAGAGATAATTTCTTAAATTATTCTTTTTAAATGTTTCCACTGTTTTTCTCTGGATTTGGGAGTACTTTTCTGTTTTCCTCACTTCTCTCCCTGTCCCCCCATTTGGGCAATTAGTAATTGTTGAACCCCAGAGAAGAGCGCAGTTCTGTCTGGGATGAGGCTCCTTCATTCGAATATTCATTCAACAACTGCCGATGCTGGCTGAGGGCAGCTTGCAGGGTGCTCGTTGAGAGCCAGGCAGGGAGCAGGTGCTGGGGACGCAGCAGGCAAGACATCAGGTCAAAATTCTGCCCCGTGGAGCTGACAAAACAGTGGGGGTCTGTCCCCAGTACATAGCTAGGAAGTGGTGAAGTCGACTCGGCCCTCAGCATTCTGGCCCCTGGGCCTGGATGTTGTGCTCCTGCAGCCCCACTGGGTTCTGCCTGGACCTTGGTGGGGGTGCTGGGCCATCTTTTCCTGGGGATCGCTGGCAAGGGACTCCAGAGAGCTGCTGGAATGTGGACTCCTGAGGTCTGAAAACTCTGTAGCGTGCAGTACCAGTGGGACACTTGTACCAGGTGGCAGTGTGGAGGGTCCTAGTTGGCCACACCCCTGCAGGCTGGGTCAGGACCCACTCCAGGGCCACCCTGGGTTCGGTGGCCAGACTGTTAAATACTTGGTTTTCTTTAGAAAAACCTCCTTCCGCCAAAAGAAAGGTCAAGGGAAGTGGACGGGGCCTTTTCCCTTTATTTTTTAATAAAATGCCACTTGCAGTCTGTGAAGCAGCTCTCTGTCAGCTGGAGCGCCTTGGGGCAAATTAATATTTCAGTCACTGGGGGATTGTGGAGGAAGCTGGTGGACACGGCCCTGTCAGTGGCTTCTCCTGGCCCTGGCCTGCCCAGCTGCCTGCAGCCTTACCCACCCAGCTCCCACCAGGACCCAGCCCGCCGGCCGGGGCGGGCCTGTGTCCCTGCACTGGACAGCTTGACGGGCGAGGTCACACCGCTTGAACCACTCTGATTGGCTGTCAGCTCCCATCGCCCTGACACAGCAGATGCCCTTCCCGGGCATGCTCAGTGCTCCGGCCGTCGCCCAGCAACCGTGGGCCAGGGACCTGCGGAGGGGCCGCTCCCAGTCCAGATCTGCCACTTTCCCTCAGCGTTAACGGAGTCTTTAATAAAAGCCTAAGCGGCAGCCCCACAAATTGACTGTGACAGTTGGTGGAGCAAATGAAGGTCCCCCCACCCCCACCCTAGACCCCTCCCCACCCTCCCACCCTTCTCCTCCAGGAGGCCCTGAGCCAGGACAACTTTGACATAATTTTGCAATAATTATCACTTGAAGAATTGCCACACAGGGGCAAGCGTCGAAAGTGATCACATCAGTGAGGAGAATCGCTGACCAACAGAAGGGCCTCCCTGGGTCCCGGGCCACCCAGCCTGCTGCCCTCCCTCCAGGGGGTTGCTGTGGTCTGTGCCCATGTGCAGCCTTCAGCCCCTCTGACCCATCTTCCATCCCCTCCCCTGTAGGAAGCGGGCAGCAGGTCACCCCCGTCAGGTTCCCCCTGGCGCAGGTGAAGCAGGAGGCTGGTGAGAATGCGGGCGCCCCTGGCCCCCACGAGGCTTCCCAAGACCGCAGTCTAGACCTGACTGTGAAGGAGCCCAGGTGAGGCAGGCAACAGACACCTGCAGGAGCCAGCCTCCTGGGGACAGCACCCCTGCACGGGAGCCCAGAGGGGACCCCTGCAGGAGCTAGCTTCCTGGGGACAGCACCCTAGTAGTAGAGCCCAGAAGGGACCTCTGCAGGAGCCAGCCCCCTGGGGACAGCACCCCCACACTGGAGCCCAGAGGGGATCCCTGCAAGAGCCAGCCCCTGGGGACAGCATCCCAACCCTATAACCCAGAGGGGACTCCTGCTCAGAAAGCTGCAGCAGGCAGACCTGGAGCTCATGGTTGGGCTGGGTGGGGCTAGCCTCCAGGATCTGTCCCCAGCTGTCTGAGCTCAAGCCCCTTGGTTTGTGTGTTCTAGTAATGAATCAAATGGCCACGAAGTCCCGGCAAATTCATCTCTTTTATCCTCGCTTATGAATAAGGTAAGAACCATCCATCACACGCCTCCCTCTCCCCCACCCAGAGAAATTAAAGCTGTGCTGGGGGGTGGGGGGAATGTGTTTGTTTTTTAATGTTTTGCCTCTAATAAGATGAGTTTGTACCATTTAAATTTTGAGGCCATTTTTCATCGGATATAATTTCAGAGCCACTGCTTACAAATTAATTTAATGAACTGGCTGAAGAAATATATTCCAGCCCCTGACACCTTTTTTTCCCTTCAGATGGAGAGCTCCAAAAGCTTTTCCAGAGTCCTCTAACTTCTTTCACTCTTAGTTATTAATTTTATTTATTTATTTTATATATTTTTGTTTGTTTAAAAAAGGGGTGGTGGGGGGAATAAAGTGGGAGCAAAACATCAATTTCCACTTTTCGGGTTGAGTAATGGTCTTGGACGCCTTCCGGAGAGGTCGCTCTGGAATATTTATTTTAAATAATGCAGGGTCTTTGTAAATTATACATCATCTCAAATATATTTTTCCCCTTCACATGATAAATTTGACTACAGCAAGATTAATTTGGTTACTGTACACAAGTGACTGCCGAGGAAGGAGCTGGGCCTGGGCTGGACCTTGCGAGGTGGGGGTCCTGCCGGGCACTTGGCGGGAAGGGGCCTCCTGCTGTCCTGCCCTTCTCCCCTCCTCTGGCCACTGTCCTGCGCCGTCCCTCCTGTAGTGACGCACACTTACGCCCTCCCGCCCTCAGCGAGCCTGTCATCCCCTGCCCCTCCTCTGTGCACCTTCTCTTGTTCTCCGGGAATTCGTAGGGGTCCTCCCCATCCCTCTTTCTCCTGCATTTCTTTTGAAACCCTTCTGGCAGGAAAATAACCAGGGAGCCCAAAGTGTGGAGAAAGCTGGGCTGCAGTGTGCTGATCCTGCGTGACAGCCTCAGTCTGAGTGACGGATGCTAGTACCTGGGCTGGAGTGCAAGAGCTTTGAGGAGGACTCGGGCATGTAGCCGCTGGCTCTCCGTTCAGGGAGGGCTGGAGCCACTAGGGGCCAGCCTGCAGAATCTGCCCAGCTTGGCCGTGCTCGGGCTGCTGCCGCTTCCTGAGCAGCCTGTCTTTTGTCCTGAGTCCTCCAGCCCTAAGCTTGCCCTCTGTCCTCACAGATGTCTCAGGGCAACCCCAGTCTTGGCAGCTTGTTGAACATCAAGACAGAACCGGAGGGAAGCCCCGCCATGGAGTCCTCGCCTTTCCTCGGCAAGGCTGTGAAGGCGCTGGTTCAGGAGAAGCTATCAGAGCCCTGGAAAGTGTATCTTCGCAGGTGAGGGGCTTGCTGGGAGGTGAGGGCTGGGCCAGGCTGCTGACCATGCCCACCCATCCTGCCCTGCCCTGGCCCTGCCAGATCCCCTGGCTGTGCCTTGACAGCTGGCTCCTCTGGCCAGGTTTGGTACCAAAGACTTCTGTGACGCCCAGTGTGACTTCCTGCACAAGGCCCATTTCCACTGTGTGGTGGAGGAGTGTGGTGCACTCTTCAGCACCCTGGACGGGGCCATCAAGCATGCAAAGTGAGTGGGGGTCCGGGGGACCATTTCTTCCAGCATGGCTCTGGATTGGGTGAGTCTGCAGCCTGCACAGGCCTGCATGACTTCCTACCAGGCCACAGAAGCTAAGCTGACTTCTCAGAAGGTGCTGCCTGAATAAAGGTGGGCTTCCCAGCTCCTTCTCTGAGCCCCTGCCCAGGCCCCACGTTGAGCCCTGAGCAATGGTGGCTGCTCCCCCAGGTCCTGACCACAGAGGCAGGGGGAGAGACTTAGTTCTGAACCTGAGGCAGGAACCCTGGTTGAAGGCCATTCCCATTACACCTTCAGATTTTCTTTAGGCCTAAAAATAATAAAATTAATTTATAAATCCCATTCAGTTAAAAGGCAGTGAGTCCAGCCACCTCCTTATAATTGAACTCAGAACTTGTCAACATTTAAAACTGATCTTCAGGGCTCTCTAGCTCCAGAGCAGGCTGTTCTCCCCACGTGGGCTTCGCCACTGCTAGCCCACAGAAGAGCCTCTGAATCTTGAGGGTTCTGGAGGAAGGGCTTCAGGAGGCAGGGCTCGCCTGTCACATGCGTGCACGTGAGGGTGCTAGAGACAGGGAGGTGAAGACAGGGGCCAGCCGGAGCCCAAGTACCTTCAGTCCTGTCCTGGTGGGAACAGAAGACCCCTGGAGCCCAGTGCTGGGATGAGGCAGGGACGCTGGGTCCCTGAAGCTTGCAGTGGGTCACATGCAGCACCCCTCTGGAGGTGTGCCTAGCCAGTATGGAGGGGCTAACCTCCTGGGGCCCTGCTGGCCTCCCTACCTGAGAGACCCTCTCATCTCCACAGCTTCCACTTCCGGACGGAGGGGGGAGCAGCAAAAGGAAACACAGAGGCTCCCTTCCCGCCCTCAGCTGCTGAGACCAAACCTTCCACAGCCCCCTCATCCCCTCCAGCACCTCCTGTCACCACAGCCACGGTTTCCTCTCTGGAGGGGCCCACTCCAGGCCTGGCCTCTGTGCCCTCCACCCCCACCCTGCTCGCCTGGAAGCAGCTGGCTTCCACCATACCCCAGATGCCTCAGATTCCAGCGTCAGTGCCTCACCTGCCCGCTTCGCCCTTGGCAACGACTTCTCTAGAGAACGCCAAGCCCCAGGTCAAACCCGGATTCCTCCAGTTCCAGGAGAAGTGAGTCCCTCGATGAGCCGGGAGTCCCGCGTTCCCCTTGCGTCTCGGGAGTAGGTGCTAGCGAGGGCTTCTGAGGAGGCCCTGCTCCTCACCCTGCAGTTAGCGCTGGCTGTCCCCTGCCTGTCTGGGACATGGCCATCAGGCGATGTCCTTCTAACCAAAGATGTTGCTGCTCATACCTCACTGCCTATTCCCAAAGCGGCAGCCAGGGTGGGGGAGATGGTGGAGGTAGCAGCCTCTTCGCCAGCCGGGTGGGTGGTGATCCTATAAGTGCTGGCCTGGGTGGGCTGGGAGTGGTGGTCCTCAGAGGACATGGCCTGGCCTGACAAGGAGGGCTGCGTCTCTCTCTCGGCCTCCTTGCTGGCCTCCTCTGTGGTGTACACCCATGGCAGAGTGTCTGCAGGGCTCATGAAGTCACAGACAGGGTGAGGGGGCACTCACAGGCACAGGGTCTGAGCTCCCAGGGGTGGAAGGGACCTTTCTCACTGGATGGTGGTGGCTCCTTGCGGCGAGAACGGTGACTTTGTATCATAATGTGTGCGGCTTCCTGTTCTCAATAAAAGTAATAAATTGGATTATTTATACCGCCTGAGTGGCAGCTGTCCTCCCTCTCTGAGCACCGGGGCTGGGCCCATGGCGTGAAAGGGGACCGGCGTTCCTCTCCATCCTTCCCCACCTTTTCTTCCTCCTTCCTTCTCTCCAAAATGGCAGTCCAAATTTCCATGGGTCTGCTGTGCAGGGGCCGCAGCGTGCCCAACCAGAGCAGAAGGCTGAAGCCCCAAGTCCTCCCACACCCCTCTGCAGCCAGTGAGGCAGGACTCCAGGGCAGGGCCTACGGGCAGGCCAGCCATAGGGGTGGCCCAGCATCCCCTCTCCTCTCCCGCCGGCCCCTGCCACTTGCTGGCTCACAAAGCTGAGTGGGTGGAGGCCCTGGGCTGATCCTGGAGAGCCTCACCAGCTGTGAGCCTGCACAGGACCTGACACTAGACACATGTTCCCACTTGCTGAGGCCCAGAGCTTCCTGGTAGGGCTGCCCACCCATCTGCAGCCTGTCAGCCAGCCACATCCAAGGCAGTGTCAGTGCCATGCCAGCCAGGGCCTCACCGGCATCCCGTCTGGCGGCACCATCCTTATTTTCATATCCAAGAAGTTAATACAGCCATCCTTATCTATAATCCTGAGGTGTAGCTGTGGAAACTACGTGTCCCAGCATGCACTGCTCTGGGCACACTGCGTATTGCAATCCCTGTGCACCATGTATAGCTCCTAAAAGGAGGCAGGAATGCATGCTGGGATCTGTAGTCTCCTGTTGAGCAGGAGAGCAGCCCAGGGGCCGTTCCTCTTGATGGTACCACCGGTGATGGGGGAGCAGACCCCAACACAAGCAAAGTCAGGATGCCGGCACGGAGGGCTTGGGAATGCCAATGACCTTCTGGGCTGTGGTTTCCTTCCAGCGACCCTTGCCTTGCGACGGACTGCAAGTATGCCAACAAGTTCCACTTCCACTGTCTGTTTGGGAACTGCAAGTACGTCTGCAAAACCTCTGGCAAGGCCGAATCCCACTGCCTGGACCACATCAACCCCAACAACAACCTAGTGAACGTGCGAGACCAGTTTGCTTACTACTCCCTGCAGTGTCTCTGTCCTAACCAGGTCAGCATGGTGGGCAAGCGGGGGTGGTGTAGGGGAGGCACTGGCCCAGAACAAGTTCCTCCTGGCAGAGGTTCCATGTCTCACACCCTTTTTAAATTGGCCTCCACCAGACTCTGGAAAGGACACTATCTGCCCCTAAGCCCCTGGAGGCCCCTGGGCAGGAGTCCAGATTGGTGCTAAGTTGGTGAGGTCTGTCATGTCAGTCCTAACTCCCAGTGGTGACTCAGTGCTGGGCAGCCACTGTGCACTTGGCATCGTTCTTGCCAATACTGGAACTATCTACGTCCCCTTCCCCCAAAGGCCTAGAATTGTAAAATAGGATAAAGAAGTAGAACTGCCATGCCCAGACAGGAAGGACAGGTTGGATTCACCTTAATGGCCTTACTCCCAAGACCAGAGGAGTCTGAGTCTTCATCTGGGTTTGCTGAGAAGAATGCAAACCTAGATTAGTGATGTCTGCCTAGGTCTGGGCTTGCTGGAAAAAGTGCTGGCATAGATTAGTGATGTCTGCTCTGGGCAAGAGATTAGGAAAGGGATGCAAGATTACCAGGTAAGATATTTTAGTGAAATGACATGAGAATGGTCTTTATACCATTGTGTTTTCTGATTCTGAGCATGGAAGAGCACATGTGTGCAAAAAGCCTGCCACATCCTACAGGCCTGGGACAGGTAGGAGATCCCAGAAGTCACCTGTCTGTTCTGACCCCTTGTACCTGCCTGCAGCACTGCGAGTTCCGGATGCGTGGCCACTACCATTGCCTCCGGACCGGCTGCTACTTTGT
The DNA here is from genome assembly GCA_963574655.1 of Perodicticus potto. Taxonomy (NCBI): domain Eukaryota; kingdom Metazoa; phylum Chordata; class Mammalia; order Primates; family Lorisidae; genus Perodicticus; species Perodicticus potto. Next base: position 49,123 of record CAUYRH010038192.1, on the reverse strand, counting down.
GACCAACATCACCACCAAGCTGCCATGGCACATAAAGAAGCATGAGAAGGCTGAGCGGCGGGCAGCCAACGGATTCAAGTATTTCACCAAGCGCGAGGAATGTGGCCGGCTAGGTACTTACAGCAGGGCAGGGATTTGCCAGAAGGTGGCAAGACTGAGGCTCTCGTCCCCAAGATCCTAGTAGCCTGGGCCACCTCTCCTGGTTCCCACCTCCTGCCCCCACTTCAGGCTCCGTGCCTTTGTTAAAGACAACACAGACATCACAGGCATCACCAGACCTGTGAAACACCCAAACCCCAATAATCCAGAAAACAGAGCACTGCCCCTCCACCCCAGGACAAACACCCTGGGACTGCATGGCCAGCATCAAGGGCTTGGCTTAGTGCTTTTTTCCTTTTCTTTTCAAGAGGATTTGCAGGTAAGTCTTAGGAGTTCAAAATTCCTTGCCCAGGGATCTCTTACCATGGTCTAAATTATGAGGTTTTTGTCCCCACTGAGCTCTGGTTTGTTCATTCAATAGTTATTTCTTAAGAGACACCTGTGGTGCTACCCTAGTTGTGGTTTCAATACTGGGGGGTTAGGGGTAGCAGCAGTGGAGGTGGCAGCTCAGATTTTTTGAGCATCTGCTACATGCCAGCACTGGGCTTGGTGCTGTGCTGGGGGTCTGGAAGGTGGGGAACAATCAACTTCTCTGTGAGCTAAGCTGGAGCACCTGCAACCTGGAGGACCCAGGAAGAAAGGGACCATGCCCCTGGGAAGCTTGACAGCAGATGCCTCAAAGTTAACTCTGCTGCTGAAACCTGAGCCCCAGCAGGGAGAGGCTGGCCCATCACTGTCATCACTGGCCTGAGCTTACTGAGTTGCCTCGGGATGAGGTGGGGACTCTAGGGCCAGTAGGCAGAGGACAGAGCCCACCCCCGTGCCTCAGGACAGAGCCCTGTTTGTGGGCCTGCAGATGTGAGGCAGGGATCTCCCTAGGAATAGACTGGAATATGGAGCAAAGTGGGATCCCACGGGCAAAGGGTGGTGTGGCCCTGGTGGTCATGGCAGCAGGGTCTTGGGGGAGCAGGGATGGTGGCTGCTGCAGTCTCACCCTTCCATAGGTGAAAGGGAGGGTAAGACACTCAAAGTCAACTGCCAGAAAAGAAACAGACGTTTCCTTCAAGTATTAATTCACAAAGGATTCATGGTCAGGGAGAGGGTCGGTAGCCATGGCAATAGCTGTCAACACTTGGTGGCCTATACTGTTTCTGAGCTCGGTTTACAGGTGTCAGTGTATTCTGTAGTTGCCATTATTTACTCAACTTCTGGTGTTTTTGGTAGTAGCTGGGGGCAAACAAAGCTGGGGGCTGATACAAGACACCTGGGGAGCCTGGGCGCCGTGGCAGCGGGCAGGCCCTCACCTGCCCTTCAATGCCATGTCAGTCCTGCTGTGTTTGTGTTCAGCCCCAAGCAAAGTGGGAGGGGGAAGCAGAGGGGCAGGCAGGACCCCAGGCTTTCCAGAGGAGATGTGGGGATTGGTGGCTTGCTGGGAGGTGGCTGACCTAGTGGACAGAATCCATTAGGGTCCCTTGCCCTGGAGCTATGGACCCCCCTTCTGTAAGGGGCAAGAGATGGGGCCAGCCTCTCCATTGCCACATACCTCTGTGCTAGGTTGCGGGGAGCCCCAGTGTTTGGATAGCCCTGGTGGTCTTGGACTGCCTGGACTGCTTGAGAGTGTCACCCCAAGGAGAGTGCCCCATCCCTAGACACCATCCGCCTTGCTGGCCACACTTGCCCCTTGTCCAGAACAGTACCCAGCACACACTGGGTGCCGCCAGCATTGGTGGCCAGGGAGGCTCACACCAGGTGGGGCTGTGTCCACAGGCTGCAAGTACAACCAGGTGAATAGCCACTTCCACTGCATCCGGGAGGGCTGCCAGTTCTCCTTCCTTCTCAAGCACCAGATGACCTCCCACGCCCGGAAGCACATGCGGAGGATGCTGGGGAAGAACTTTGACCGCGTGCCCCCTTCCCAGGTGAGAGCCCAGGGTGGGTGGGCAGCCCCGACCAGAGTGACCAGAGTGCATTGACAGTCCTGTGCTTGCCTCCCACCTGTCCCCTGTGGGAAGCGTGGCCCCCAGCCCAATTTCCCATTTCCTTTCAGGGCCCCCCAAGCCTGATGGACACTGAGACAGACGAGTACATGGACTATACAGGCTGCAGCCCAGGCGCTGTGTCCTCTGAGTCATCCACCATGGACCGAAGCTGCTCCAGCACCCCTGTGGGCAACGAGAGCACTGCAGCAGGTGAGCTGGCGTCTGGGCGGCTTCTGGCTTGGGCCAGGTCCTCCTCCCAAGGACCAGCACCACTGGGTCCAGCTTGGGACAGAAGGTTCATGGTCAAGCAGCCTCAAAGAGAACAGGCTGGTGTGTGGCAGAGCTGGCTTGGGGCATGTGGGTCATTGAGGCCCTGCTGCCATCCTCCCGCCTCTCTGCACTCTGCCCTTCGCCACAGCTTCCAGAAGAGGACCCAGGCTTATCCCTGTGAGAGCTACCGAGTAGAGCAGCGCAGCCCCCAGCCCTGCCCCACGCTCCCGGGCCCTGCTGCCCCTGCGGCCTCTCTCTTGCCCCTTCTGTGGCACCTCTCTCTGCTCATCTGCACACACATTCTCACGTCATACTTGCTTCTGCCATTGGGTTTCTCATTTTGGTTCTTTTTGTTTGTTCTTTGTTTTGGTTTCTGTTTTTTTTTTGTTGTTGTTTGTTTGTTTCTGCTTTTCTCCACCCTCTCCAGGCTGCCCGGCTCCTCCTCCTCCTCCTCCTCCTGCTGCTGCCACCGGTGATGAGGCTGCCCGCCTGGCCCCGCAGCCCCCACCAAGCGCATCCTTCTCGCCGGGTGTGCTCCGGCCACCCCTCCCCTCCCTTCCATGCCTCTTCTCTCCGTCCTGTTTCTCATACTCTCTGCTCAGTGCCACTCTCGGAGCCAACCGGGGCCTGGCCCACCCCATCAGCAGCCCGCCCAGCTTCCCGCCCATCACTGCCACTCCAACTCCAGTAAAAAGTGACGTCCCCCTAGTTCAGGATGCCGCAGGTAACTTACACGTGCCTTCTCACCGGGTCTCTGTCACCCCAGTTGACCTTCAAAGCCATGGTCCATGGCCTGACCCCTATACTCCTCACGGCCAGGCACTCCTGAGGCAAGAATCTGGTCTCTGTGCCCAGCTCCCTGTGGCTCCTGCCCAGCACCAGGCAGGACAGAGTTGCCCCTTCCCAGCAGTCGCTCGGGCCTCAGAGATGGCAGTGCCTGGCCCACTCCCACATCCCTGCCAGACACCCTGTGAGTCCACTTCCTCAGCTCAAGGAAAGGCAGAGCCTATCCCTCCTGTTCTCAGGAGTCTGCCTACTGGCACTAGGGAGAGACAGAGATGTGCTCCCGAGGGCTTGCTGGTGCCTGGGACCCACCAGGTTCAGGGCTTTCTGATTCTAACCTGAGCCCATCCCCAACCCCTAGCTAAGTGGGAAGAAGAAATCTCTGTGCCCCCAAGCAATGCTCAGTGGCAGAGGTGCCTCTTCGTCTTTCCCCCATATCTGGTGCCCCACAGGGATAGGGCCTGCTCACTCCTGTCCGTTGGGTATAGACATCACCCAGCTATCTGTTCCTCTGGTTCCTGTTGCTTTCCATCCTGACTGCGTAGAGCTGCTGTGTCAGGGCCCAGGAGTCACTACAAGGACCAGGGCCAAGGGTCCCCACACTTGTGGGCTTCAGTCCATCAAGAACTCTGCGTCTGGCATGGCCAGACTTTGACTTCAGGGCCACAGCAGCTGCTCCTCACACACCTGAATGTCAGGGCCTGAGACCATTCCTTGCCCCTACCTGAGTACCCCTTGGTTTCCCTGCATCTGCTCAGGATGGTGACTGGGCCTCTTTCCCTAATGGGCAGTGCAGATGGTGTCTACGAGTTCAGGTGGGCCGAGCCAGTTGGCCATGTGGGAGAAGCCCAGAGGATGCCCAGCACCTGCTCTGCTAGGGCTGGGCCTGAGAGTTTCTTTTGTTTTGGGGGTGGGGGACATGCTGGACCAGCTGCCCATGCAACCAGCTCTGCTCACCCGCGCTGTAGGGACTACAGGTGCCTCCCAGAAAGGGATAAAGAAGCACAACCTCACCCTTGACAGTGGGGCATCCTATGTTCTAGAAGGAGGCTGGGGCCAGGTAGGCATAGATGGGCAACCATCCCTGGCTGAGCTGCTCCAGCCCTGGCCTAGGTAGGAGGCCCTGAGCAGAGAGGCAGAGGCAGTCAGCGCTCTAAGACCTGCCCCTCAGCAGGGCTGCCCTCTCCCCGCCCACTAGGAGCAGAAAACTCCAATGAGACCTTAAAGAACCTCTGGCACCAAGGAGAAGGTGTTCCTCGGGGCAGGGAGGTACAGCCCCACGCAGCCCTGGGGCGCTTGGCACCCCTGTTGTGAGTAGGCAGGTCCCCTGTGCAGACAGGCGGGCAGCTGGGAAACTGGTGAGCCGGCGGGAAGAGGAGCCAGCCTGTCCCTCATTAGAGGCAGGCGTGTGATGGCGCCCTGGCCCCCATCCAACTTGGGTAATTACACTCTGCCGACCTAGATTCCCCCTTCAGCTTCAATTAGCGCCAGGACGTGTCCTTACTTCCCACCCAAACCGACCAAGAAGCAGCCACTACATCCCCCAAAGCTGGTTGGTCTGCCCCCCTGGGGCAGAATCCCAGAGGTCATCGTGTAGACACAAAAGACAAGGGGAAGCCTAGGACCACCTACCACTGTCTTGGGGGTGGGGAGGAAGTGAGGTGGGAGTAGGGAGGGCCTCCAGACCTGAGGAGGCTACATTGTCCCTACATGCTGCCCTCCGGCAGCTGGAGCAGGATAGGGGCCCTAAGTGGAGTGACCCTGGGAATGGTGCCCACAAGGCTACTGCTGGGCCTAAGGGAGCACCCCTTCTGCACTGACCTCCCCACCACCACCCTCCAGGTAACACCATCTCCATGCCGACAGCCTCAGGGGCCAAAAAGCGCTTCTGGATTATTGAGGACATGTCGCCGTTTGGCAAGCGGCGGAAGACGGCCTCCTCGCGCAAGATGCTGGACGAGGGCATGATGCTGGAGGGCTTCCGGCGCTTCGACCTCTATGAGGACTGCAAAGACGCGGCCTGCCAGTTCTCGCTCAAGGTCACCCACTACCACTGTACGCGCGAGAACTGCGGCTACAAGTTCTGCGGGCGCACGCACATGTACAAGCACGCGCAACACCACGACCGCGTGGACAACCTGGTGCTGGACGACTTCAAGCGCTTCAAGGCTTCGCTCAGCTGCCACTTCGCGGATTGCCCCTTCTCCGGCACCAGCACGCACTTCCACTGCCTGCGCTGCCGCTTCCGCTGCACCGATAGTACCAAGGTCACCGCGCACCGCAAGCACCACGGCAAGCAGGACGTGATCAGCGCCGCGGGCTTCCGCCAGTTCAGCTCGAGCGCCGACTGCACAGTGCCGGACTGCAAGTACAAGCTCAAGTGCTCGCACTTCCACTGCACCTACCCGGGCTGCCGCCACACGGTCGTGGGCATGTCGCAGATGGACTCGCACAAGCGCAAGCACGAGAAGCAGGACCGCGGCGAGCCGCTGGCCGAGGGCCCCGCGGCCGGGCCGCCCGTCAGCCTGGACGGCTCGCTCACGCTGGGCGCCGAGCCGGGGGGCTCGCTGCTCTTTCTGCAGACGGCGGCCGCCGGCCTGGGCCTGGCGCTTGGCGATGCGGGCGACCCCGGGCCGCCAGACACCGCCCCCGGGCCGCGGGAGGGCCCCGCCGTGCCCGGCCCGGCCGCGGCCGGGGAGTCGTCGCAGGAGGACGAGGACGAGGAGCTGGAGCTGCCCGAGGAGGACGAGGACGACGACGAAGACGACGACGACGAGGATGAGGACGACGATGAGGATGACGAGGACGAGGACCTGCGTACCGACTCGGAGGAGTCGCTGCCCGAGGCGGCGGCCGAGGCTGCAGGGACGGGCGCGCGGACCCCGGGCCTGGCGACCCTGGGCGCCCCCGGCCCCGCGCCCGCCGCCTCGCCCTAGCCGCCGCCGGCCCTGCTTGGCCGGGAGGTGGCCCCCGCTGTCCCCGATTTTGTAGGAAATGCTATTTATATGTGACACTTCCGTCTGAACAGAGCTCCGCGCGCTCGGGTCCGCTCGCCCCGCCCGCCCCGCCGGTGCTTCCGGACCCCGAGTCCGTCTCAGGACAGGTGGGGACCCCTTGGTGCTCCGCGGCGCCCCGGCTCGCGCAGCTCGGCAGCTGAAGGACAGGCTGCCGGCGGCCCTTTCTAGCTGAAGCATGGGGGTCTTCAGGGAAACAAGGTGCTCTGCCCCGGGGCCAAGTGGCAGGGGTCCTGGGGCGAGATGGCTGGCGCCCCGCCGCTCGTGCTGAGGACTGGGCCGGGCCGGGGGCCGCCGGGACCCCACCCTAGCCGGGGATGGGGGCGGGGCCTCGCGTTAGTGCAGCTAAGACCCTCCCCCTGCCCGGGGCGAGGGCAGAAGGCGGCCCCCACGGTTGACACTACAGGGACCGTCGAGGGAATCTCATGGGTTAGCCGGTGGCCGGGTCAGGTCTGTGTGGTGACACCGCTGCACCAGAGAGCAGGGGGCCAGGGCCGGGCCTGGCTGCCCTGGTGGTGCAAATAGGAAGGACGCGACTGTTTTGGGCTTTAATATTCAGAGTGGAAAAAAGTACCAGAAAGTTGTACAGTATTTTTTCCTGTAAAGGTTATTATTCTACATAGAACAAAAAGGAAAAAAAAGCAGGCATGGGGAGAGTGCAGACCGCCCAGGCCCGGGCTGGAGCTGGGGTTTATCCAGAGGCCTCAGCAGTCTCAAGGCTGGCCTTCACACTGGCACTGACCGGAGCTGCGGGATCCCAACTTTTAACTTGAATTTTGTAGAGACAAGAAAAACGGACTATTATTGTTGATACAAGTTTGTAGTTAATTTAACATTTGAGTTTTTCTCTATTGGTTATGCGTGTGGCTTTATAGGGCTTTTTTTTTTTCCCCCAGTTTGTTTTAAAATTTTGTTTGGGATGCTTCTCTGGTGGTGCAGCCCACCTAGAATTGGTTCCTTTTTCAAAACATCCCCCTTTCTGGAGACGATGAGCACAGTGCAGGGCCTCACCTGGTGGGCACACACCTGGCCAGTGGCTCTGAGATCCTTGGGCCTGGGGCTGGTCTGGTCCCTGGTGAGGGCAGGTGGCCTACGGCCTCCAGTGTTGGGTCAGATCAGGCCGCAGGGAGAGGACAGGCCCAGCGGTGGATTTACTGGGGGCTGGAGGTTGTCACCCAGAAGCCCACTCCTCAAAAGTGTCCAAGGGGGGCCTGATCCATGGGGGAGGGCAAGGGTTTACTTTTTCTTTCCTTTTTCTGTCCTCTTGGTTGCCCACAGCCAGAGCGCCAGGACTACCTGAACTGGACAGGGAGCCAGGAGGGAGGAGTGGTCAAACAGAGTATCCCTGAGTCACCGGGAAATGAGTTGTTTTCTAAACAGCCCCCATCAGAGCCCCCAGCTGTGGGCACCACGTGCTGGTGTGGAGCATCTGCCCAGACACAGAACCGTGGGGGGGGGGGTTGTAAAGGAAAACACACACACACACACACACACACACACTTTTCAATGTAGCAAAATCAAACAGAAAAAAAAAAAGAAGATGCCGACAGCGCGAAGTCCAGCCTTTTGTAACCCTCATATTGCACACTAGGACTTAAGCCATTGCTAGCTCATTTTGAACTTTAACGTGAACTTTTGTTTAATTTTCTTTCTGTGGGGAAAACAATGCTTGATCCACCAATGCTCTTTTTAATGTTTTATAACTATGTATGTGTATATATATATATAAATATAAAATAATATGTATGCACATATGTGTGTATATATCTATATGTATATACATATATAGATATATAGAGATATATAGAGAGGTTTTGAGACAAAAAATGCAGAACATGAAAACCGAACTGAACAGCGTGTGCTCTGATTACTTGAATCTGGTCTCCTCGGCACCTGGTTATTAATAACTGAATATTTTTCCACTTGAATTTAGTGCTATTAGAAATTTAATATATGTGTTTTATTTATTTGATTTTTTTTTTTTTTTTGCATGACTGATGCAAGGTTTGACATTTTCACTCAATAAAAACTGGAAAAAAAATCTGTTGAGTTACTTTGTATTTTTTAAATCACCCCCAAGTAGCTGGCTGTGACCCAGGTGTGTGGGGCTACACAAACACACCCAGGTGCCTGTGCCAGTGGTAGGGAGAGGCATTGATCACCCTTCGACCCTGGCAGGGAAGTGGGGAACAGACCGGTTTGCCCCAGGGCATCAGGCCAGGATCTCCTATATTGCTGGGGGCAGAGGAAGGAGGACTCAGGCTGCCTCCTTGCAGCCCCCAGCCCTGCCCAAAGGCCCAGCTCACCGCTCCAGAGCCACCCTCATTGCCAGGTCTGGGGCACTGGGCAAAAGCTCTGAGGCCTCTTCTGGACACCCACCCTAGCCAGCCTCTCCTCTCCCAGCCAAGGCTACCACGCCGCACTTGGCAGGGCCATCCTCTGCCGCCTCCCTCGGCTCCTTCCTTCTTCCTGCAGGGACCTGCCCGGGCTGGGAACGGCACGTACCCGGATCCTATCCGGATGCTGGCGCAGCTCCTGCCTGGAGCACGTGGTGGCAGAGCCAGAGAAGGCCAATTCCTGGGTCTAAAGCCACCAGCCCAGAGCTTGCGCCTGCCAGCCCTGGCCTGACATCATGGCCCACCAGGCCTACCCCCGAGTGCCCAATGGAGGGGCTCTGGTGGCCACTCGGTCTGACACTCCCACCAGGTGAGTCTTGGTCCATATCATCTTGCCTGTCCTGCCTTCAGCTGACTTCTAGGAGCTGGAGCTTCCCAGGTCAAGGAGGGAATGCGTGTGGGGCCTATCACACCCCTGCCGGGGGGACATCCCATCCACGTTCCTGACGAGACTGAGGGGCTAGAGATGAAGTCGCTATAGTGTGCTCCTCCCCCGCTAAGCCTGGTGTGGCCCCAGAAGCCCAGGGCCCCAGATCATCTGCACAGTCTCATCCTCCAGCACAGAACCCTCTCAGACCCAGCCTCAGCGCAGAGGCCCTTCCCTTTCTTCTTTCCTCCTGGAACGCAGCCCGCAGGCTATTTACATAAATATGTTTGTAACAGACACGAAAATATATACTTTTTTCTGTCTTATTAAAATGTTCAAGTTGGAACTCGCCTATTGTTTGTGGATATCTTGATTCTGTTAAATAAAACAGTGACTAATTTATGGGATAAAACACAAGTTCAACAAATTAAAACCATTATTGGAGCTCCCGTGGGGCCTGGGGGGAGGCAGAGAGCCAAGCCACGACCTCAGCATGGGTGGGTGGTGCGACCACATGCTCCCTCTGGGCACCCTCTCGGTGGGCAGCTCTGGGAGAACTGCCCAGGGGAGGGAGGCCAGAGACTCAGGGCAGTTTGCTGACCTTAGCCAGACCTCAAAACTGCCTCCTGCTCACCTATCCCCAGGTCTTTTGGGCCTCGGGGACCCACACACACTGGGCAGGAGGAGGCCAGGCCTGGCCAGGGGCAGAACAAGCGGGGCCCAGAGCAGTGATCATGAAGGGCCCGAGCCCAGCTCAGGGTAGAGGCCAGGGAGTGGGCCCTACAACCCCACCTGTGGCTGGCTGGACTCGCAGGAAATGCAGTAAAACATGTTCCTTCTGGGAGTTAATTAGCTGTGGTGTGGGTAGATGCTCCTACCCAAACTGAGGCAAATTCTGGAGTTTTATGACCTCTTGGAAAGAGTCAGAACCAGCTATACAGGCCCATGGCTGAGCTCAGAGGCCTGCCCACCTCCCACTGACCTGGCCCAACTGGGGCAGTACAGGCAGCAGCATCACCCATGGGGAGCTGGACTAAGGAGCGGCTTTGCCCTCAGCCTGCCTGGACACACAGTGATGGGCAGCACCCTCTCTGGGCACCACGTCCAGGACACTGGACAGTGCACAGATGTAGGGGACAAAGCACTGCCTTCCCAGCCCTGGGTCAGGCCTCTTGGCCACCTTGCAGGGAGGAGAGGCCCCAACCCCTAGGAAGGTCAGACAGGAGGTGGCTCCCAGTAGGCCCAGAGCCAGCGTCAGAGTAGCCAAACCCAGCCGCTTGGTCTTGCAGGAGCGCCACACCACTGGAGGGTCCTCACCAAAAAACCTCCTGGCCCTGAGCCTCTCTGGGGCCGGCTGCCACACCTGAGTCCCAAGGCCCCCTTGGAACTGGTTTTGGGCTGGAAGCAATCCTCCTAGGCTGCGGGGTGGAAGGCCGGACTGAATGTAAAGGGTTTGTTTAAAGCCATGGACCTTTAAGAAAGGTCTTTCCAACACTTGTCAAAGCACAAGCAAAGGTTCCAGGCATTCTCCTTATGAAGCCCTTACACATCTCGTCTTCTAGATCATGAACTTTAAAGTTCTGGATAAACTTAGCTGGGCCTGGTTACAGGCACCTGTGGTCCCAGCTACTCGGAAGGCTGAGGTGGGAGGATGGTTTGAGGCTACAGTGAGCTATGATGATGCCACAGCACTCCAGCCTAGGCTACAGAGCAAGATCTTATCTCTAAATAAATACAGTACACCACTGTGAAAGGAAACCATTAATGTTTTTTGTGATTCAAGCAAAGTCACCCCTTGGTGCATTAAAGAGAGCATCTGAGAGCCGTGGTCTGAGCTGTGGCCAGCATGTGAAGGTATGGGGGTGGGGGGCTATCAGAGCATGAGGCCTATTGGGCCCTATGAACACATGTATGCCACACGCGTGTTGGTGCATGCCCGCTTGGATGTGGAGCAGGGGGTGTCTGCTGTGTGACTCTGCTTGGCCAGGCAGTGGCTGGTCCAGTGCAACAAGGAGCAGAGGCCAGGAGAGCAGCAGGCCTCTCCTGCGAGAGACAAGCACAGGGCACCCCCAGCGTTATCATCTCACCTCCGGTGGAAGCCCCATACTTCCTGCTGGACCCACCTGGAGCTTCTGACTCTCCCCTCTGGGTGCCTCAGCAGGAGCCAGTTTAAACCACAGATAGGAAACATTAGGATTAAGTCAACTCCTGGGGACCAGGGTGTCTGACCCAGGGAGAGCTGCTCCTGCCCACACTCCTCCTTCCTCTTGGGCAGGACACAGCAAGGAGGGCAGCAGAGGACCTAGGAAAACTCTTGTACTTCCATCTGGGTGTGAGGGCCCCAAAAGGACAAGCACAATTTGCTGTTCTGTTAGAGAAGTTCACAAACACTGGAGACCTTCCTGCTTTTATTAGAGAGGAGAGAGGGAGCGAGGAAGGGAGGGAGGAGGGGAAGAGAAAGTAGGGGAGACAGGGAGGGCACCACGCAGAGAGACGTGAGAAAGGCAAAAGGGGCAAGAAGATGCTCTCAGTCTTTCTCCCTGCCACACTGATTCCTAAACATCAGGTATATGCTTTCCTTCCACGAGAAGGAAACAAAATCAGCACTTTGGGGTACAAACTCAGCATCCCCTTACTTGACCTGGCAGGGTCATGCTCCCTTTTCCCACCTCTAGGGGTCCCAAGAGGTGCCTGCAGGGCTGAAGAGCAACTGCACCGCCGGGCACTGCCTGGCGCCCCACGTCTGAGCCCCTCCTGAGAGGGCGCAGTCCCCAGGCAGCCAAGGCCCCATCCCCAGGAAGCTCCCTTGCTACTTGGCGTGCTCCTCTAGGTCCCCTGTCTTTCCCAAACGAGACACCCCTGCCCAAGGTGGAAACAGCGAGTCACCAGAGGAGGTCATGACAGTCTCGTGGCCTCCAAGCACGGGGCTAGCTCTCTCTTAAAAGACACTTTATAAAAATATACTATAATTGAGTTAATCATCTTCTCCCTTCCAGAAAGGGCCTGACAAGCGCTGCCCGCTGCTCACTTCTGCCCCATTCCGAATATTTTTACCTTATTTGGATGAAATGCATTATTTTTCTAATGAAAGGCTTTTTTTCAAAGGGCTGTTTTCCCTGGTCCAGCAGCTGCCTTTATTAGGCAGGGCTCACGCCGTTTTGGGGAGGGGTTTTCTCTCCCTGAAATCACGCCAGACTCTCTGTCCTCAAAGGCCGAATTCGGTGCTCAGGACCCATGGGGGCAAAAGGCCTCCAGGCCACAGGTTTCTGTCCTGTTCTCCCCTGTGCTTGAACCCAGGGATCCACGGGTTACTCGCCCCGCGAGGCCCCACAGAGAGAGAAGCCCCGGCTGTGGAGAGAGAGGGGTGCTCAGGGAGGCCCCGGTCACAGCAGGGCTTTTCTTCCTCGCACCAGTTCCAGCAGCGATGGCATCGGCCCCACTGGAGGAAGGGCCTTCAAAAAGTCACAGATGATGGCCAACGTGCACCAACTAAGGGGCGACTTCTCAATCACTGACCTGTGGGATTCCATTGGCCATGGAGGGTCCATGACACAGCAGGTCAGGGACACCGCCCGGCCCTCTTGGCCCCGCTGGTCCCTCTCTTCCACCTGCCTAGTTCCCAGACACTGGGACTCCTGGGGTCCCCAGGCAGGGCAAGGTCCCCTCATCAAGACAAGGCCAGTAGCCCTGGGAACAGAGAAACATGCTGCTTCAGGGGCAATAAGGAGGCTGGGGACGGAGAACAAGCTGCATGGTGATCCTCAACCTGGATCCTGCTGTCTCCAGGGAACAACAGCTGGAATCACAGCCCAGAGGGGCATCCAGTGAGGCCGAGTGTGAAAGAAACAACCTGCAGGATGGAAACCAGCCCAGGGGCTGACATTCTGGGTCAGGCTCAGGCCAACCAGTGCCCTGCTGCCTCCACAATGTGAGGAAGGGTTTGCTACGTGGGGAGAGGAGCCTGAGGCTGGGGCTGAGATATCTTCTGGGACAAAACAGCCACGGGGCCAAGTGTCTGCCCAGCCACCATGTCCTCCTCCCTCCCAGAGCATGGAGGGATAGCTCCGCCCGCAGCGGCTGTGGGTGCTATTTCCAAAGCCGCTGTGTCCCCTCGAGGCGCACGGACATTACTACAGCACCCACGTCCCCTAAGCCGGGTCCTGACACCCTGAGGCTTGACAGCCCCTCGGAAGGAATTCTGCCCTGCTCTCCTGTTTCAGCCAAATGCTCTGTGAAGTTGAAGGGAGACGGGAGGAAGCGAGGACACACACCCTCCTGGGAAACACGCATCCATTTAAGGAAGGAGAGCTCATCCCACCGCAGCAGGTCTATATACAGTAACATGCGGTCCCTTCTCCTGCGGTCAGGAAAATGTCGCCTTTGGCAGATCCCCGGGGCTGAGGAACGGCCCCTCCAAGTGTAGCTGAGCAGCCGTGGAAGCCGCGCCAGGGCAGGGCCTGCCCACTGGTCCATCTACAGGGGCTGCCCAGGCCCCGGGCCCTGCCCCAGGCTTCTCCCACTTCAGGGGCAACAGGGTACCAGGAGCAGACAGGCAGCCTCAGGCAGGAATTAAATAGTAGCAACTCGTATTTATTACAATTATGTACAGGCCTCTCTTATATTCTGCAATCTATACATGATCACACAGGTGGACGTGTGCTCCCTGCAGGGAAGGAGGGCCCCGGGCCGGGCTCGTCAGGAGATTAGCTGAGCCGGTACATGGCACACGGGGACGGGCCCAAGTGCAGGGTGGTTTCACTTGTCTGGGAGGACAAAAGGGCACAGCTGAGGCTGGGGACAGGCACCCCAGGGCTGTGGGGACAGGGCTGGGGAGGGTGGGGGAGATGGTGGACACCAGAGGGACTACAGCTCCTCCTCTGCCGAGGAGTGGGAAGGCAGGTGACGACACTAGCTCTGGCCATGCGCGGTGTCACGGTAGTCAAGACACGCAGCAAACATATGCCGGACAGGATGTCTGTCTGGGAGAAGGGCTGGCAGGGGCTGAGCTGAGGAACTGGTAGGCTGGGGCTGGCAGGCAGGTGAGAGGAGGCTGGTGGACAGAGCCGCAACCCCCACATTGCCACTAGGCCGCAGCACAGCCAAGGACAGCTCTGTCCCCTACCTGGGCTCCAGGACCAGAGGAGGCGGCGGCTGTGGCCACCGTCATGGACAGGCAGGCAGGGCTAGTCCCGCTCACTCTCATTGCTGGCGCCCTCGGGCCGCCGAAGCTTCTCCACCTGCTCATTGATCTGACCATCCCCACCCCGGCGGTCCTCCCTCTGCACCCCCAGGCAGTCCTCCTCATCCACGTGGCCCACGTCGTCGTCCTCATCCTCCTCGTCTTCCTTGTCCTCCCTCTTCTCCTCCTCGCCCTGCACCTCCAGCCTCACCTGGCCCTTGACGTCCACCACACCCTCACCTTCCTCCTGGGGGCCCAGCAGGTGGTATGTGACCGTGGAGCCCTCGGGGCTGTGGCCCTCCTTCCCAGGCGAGGACGACGTGGACTCGTTGCTAACCGGGGAGATGTCACTGCTGCTGTGGTGGTTCACGGCCGCAGGGCTGGAGGGCGATGGCGACTTGACTGGAATCTGCCAGGAGGGGATCTTCGGGGCTGAGGGGGACGGAGGGAACTGCCTCCTGGCAGAGGAAGCAAGAGAGGAGGTTGGTGGCAGCTCTTGGGACTCATACCCTCAGGGGACTTGGCCATGGTGGGTGCCCCTGGCCCTGCTGCCTTGGGCAAGGGCCCCTGCCTTGGTAGCTACTGGACGGCCGGACCCAGGAGGCCTGCCATGCGCTGAAGCTGCTTCCTGCTCATCTTCAGCACTGTATTACTGCCTCTACCTGGTGGCCAGGAGAGGGAGAAGGCGGGAGCCAAAAAGGGCTTAAGGCTGGGGACCCTGGACCTCAGTTCTCACCTGTCTATGGCCTGGGCAAAAGGGCAGGGTGCCACTTACGAAGTGGTCAGAGACATCAGAACCTAAAGGGCAATGTTGGTGCACTTTGCTAGAAAACCTCTGAGTTCAACTCCCTGCACAGGGAAGAGTGGCCCTCTCTTCCACTCCTGTGTTCCCTTCCTGGGCCCTGAGCCAGCAGCCAGCCCAGACCAAAGCCAATTCCAAGAGGGACCTGGAGGTCAAGTCTAGCTGGCAAGGGCTCAAAGATGGAGCTCTCCGGCAGGCGGGCCCATCTCTGCTTGAGCCAAGACAACCAAGCTCTGTCCTGTCCCACCAGCACTGGCCTAGGGACACACACACCAAGGCCACTTACCCACAATGTCCTGATCACCAACAAGAAATCTAATGTGCAATTTTCTTGATTCCAATGTCAACCAACAGCCTGCTCTCTCTGCCCCCGCCTCAAAGGCCCTGATCTAGATGAGGGAAAATGAAGGATCTCTCCTAATGACAACACTCGGGACCTTTCCTGAGCTGGGACACACCTCTGTCAAGGACACTTTCCTTTCCTCAGGGAGGACTAAGAAGTGGATGGTCTTGAAAATGGTGTCTCCTGGCAGGGCCACAAACCCCTCCACCCCTTAACTCTTTTTTTTTTTTTGAGACAGAGCCTTAAGCTGTCACCCTGGATAGAGTGCTGTGGCATCCACAGCTCATAGCAACCCCCAATTCCTGGGCTCAAGCGAGTCTCCTGCCTCCGCCTCCCAAGTAACTGGGACTTCAGGCGCCCACCACAACGCCCGGCCATTTTTTGGTTGCAGTCGTCATTGTTGTTTGGCGGGCCCGGGCTGGATTCGAACCCGCCAGCTCAGGTGTACGTGGCTGGCGCCTTAGCTGCTTGAGCCACAGGTGCCGAGCCAAAACAAAAGATTTAATAAAATAAAGTAAAATAAAAATATTGAGTAGTCAATGAGGCAAACACTAGGATACTGGTCTCATATCTTGGGAAAAATGAACTGAAGTTTGGTCATGGGACATCTTGGATCCCTTTTTTCTTCTTAAAAACCCCCTGAGAAATAGAAAAGCTCCATGACTCAACCAATGCAATCTAGACACAAACCCTGGTTCTCAGCTCAGGTTTGATGGCCTTGACAGCTTAATACCATGTTAAAGTCATAGGCAGGGAGTAAAATGACAAGAATAATCACAGAGCATGAGAAAATACTAAGGGATGTATTCACTGTGTTTTAGGGTTTTTTTCCTATTAAGTTAAGATAATTTTCCAGAATGCATGCTCATTTATGATTTATGTTGAAAGGAATACTAAGAAATAATTAATGAAATTATGTCTAACAATTATGAAAGTATAAAGTCAACTATTGCTTGAGTAAAAGTCAGAATATTTTGGAGAATACTTGTTAACTATGGCTTTTTATTGGGAAAAAATAAAAAATTCTAAAAACTTTGATTTTACTATTCTCTCCAAAAGGCTATTAGTAATATAGAAAAATCATTTTTTTTTTCCAGAAAGGGTCTAGCTCTGTCACCCACACTGGAGTGCTATGACCCAAACATAGCTTATTGCAACATCTAACTTCTGGGCTCAAGCCAACCAACCTCCTTCCCTCCCAAGCAGCTGGGATTATAGGCACGTAGTCCTGTACCATGCCTGGCTAATTTTTTATTTTTATTTTTTATAAAGGCAGGGTCTTGCTATGTTGTTCCACCCGGGCTTCAACTACTGACCTCAAGTGATCCTCCTACTGCAGCCTCCCCCAAATTCTAGAATTACAGGCATAAACCACTGCACCCAGCCAAAAAAAATCACTTTTGAAAAATATGTTTGATTGTTAGGATAAAATGGCAATGAAATTTTTCTCCCTTAGTGGTTAAAGCACTTTAGGACTTCAAGGCAATAAGGAGAAATAACTAGAGAATTTAAAGAACAGAAGTGATTGATAATGTGAAATCTTATCCACAGATCTAAACAGCTTCATAACAAGAATGGCACAATGTACATTCATGAGACATACTAAAAATGATCATAATTTTATCTTGAATATAGTGAGTTAATAATTTACATATTGAAAAATCGGTGGTTCCCAATTCCAAATCACCCAAGGCACTTTTTATCAATATGCCAGCACCTGGTCCCCTCTCTCAAAAATTCTGATTTAATTCTGGAGAGATAGAGCTGAGTATTGATGCTTTACAAGTTCCCAAAGAGATTCTAAAATGTCTCTTTCCCATAACTAGGGCAAGAATTACTATTAATATTTTAGAGGCTTTTTATTCAAATATATCTGTTAGTTGATATACAAGATAAATACTATAATCAAAAATCACATTTTGGCAAGCTATGCCATAAGTCAGGCCTTGAGGCAGGGTTCTTGGACTTTAATAGAAATGGATGCCAGGAAATATGCTAAATAAATGGAATATAAATAGTGATAATTATAAACAGGATCCCAAGTAACAAAATCAGAAGAATTGAGTTTATTGTTATTTCATCCCAAGTAGAATGAAAATCTATCACTGAAGATTATTTTTGTATATAAAATGCTTTTAGTTTATTAGCCCCCCAAAAAGATGAATACAAGGTGTATATTGAAACCTGTATTTTTTGTGTGTCTACTCCTGTACCAAATAAAACCATATCTCTTTATATAATCTAAAATCAAAATTTCTAAGTGATACTGGTAATATTTCTGATTAACTCACCAATGATTTAAAAAACAAACGAAGGAACCAATCCTCTTCTGGGTTACTTGCTTGTAAAATACTTCTCACCTTATAAAAACTGTGCAATGTATTTGGAAAAGCTTTAATTAAAATTCACACGTCGTTAGCTGAGGAGGTGACCGTTTCCCTCCTCCTCATTGGTCAGCTTGACAATCACAAGAACATGAAGTTCTATGTAGGCAACCTGTCCACCCGTACACCATAATTATCCCGTGGTTGATGGGATAATTCAGTCCAGCTTCCTCCATGAGAATTCTGGGTGGTACTTTCTCAGCCGTTTAGCCTTCAATACAGTTTTCAACAAAGAGTTGAAACCAAGCTAGGCTCCGACTGAAAAGACAGTGAACTTTCTGCTACGAGGTAGACACGGCCTAACCATTTACCTTTCCTTCTTGGTCTTTAAGAATATTTAAGAAGTTAACAATTAATACCAAGACTCTTCATATCACTGGGCTAAAGAGGTACCTCTCTCCTATGTTATTTCAATCAGTAAAATACTCTTTCAAATGTGTGCTGGTCAGACATGGCACTGGAACAAAAAAGCCCATTGTAATACTTTAAAAAATGGTCTAAGAAGAAAGCTCTTGATCATGACCCAGCTATGCCACCAACTTCCAGCTACTGAAGAATTGGTTGGTTGAGCGCCATCCCGCAATATGCCAGGCTTTCTGGAGCACAGAAACTCCGGAGAAGAATAAGTTACCCTTCTTTAGGTCACCCGATTCCTCCTCACTTTCAGCACCCTCAAGTTCAAAATAAAAAAACTCCATTCTATGTCTTGCTGAATTGAATTTTAAAGTATCCATGAAAACCATTCTTGTTTCTTCTGGGACACAATCAGACACTCTTTCTTTTGCATCTTTGGTCTATTTTTCACTCAAATCTATTCCTTTGTCAATAAAAAGTTCAGGTTTCAGCATCTTTTAATAAAAGGAAGAAATAAGAGGAAATGAGGGAAGGAAGCAGACGGGAGGAGTAGGAGAAAACGGTAAGAAATAGTGAAACGTCCCCGGATTCTCCTTGTCCCTCAAGATAAAGCGCTGTCTCTTCCCTTTCCTTAACAAATGCGTATTTTGAAAGCGCCTAAGGGAAATGGCGATGGATTTGAGAACTCCATAAACAACTCTAAAAACTTCTGTATACAAAACATTCTGAAAACTCAGTTATAAGGCAAACAAAAAAACTGGAAAAAACATGTATCTAAAAGATGTCAAAGGGCCTACAAACTTGACACACACAAAATTCATTAAAACTGATAGGGAAACATTAAAATCACAATAGAAAAAAGGAGCACAGTGAAGGAACAACAACATGATAGAAAAACAAATGACTAATAAATTCATACAAATTTGCGACTACTGTAGTGACTAAGCAAATTCAGATTAAAACAATGAGATGTTTTTAAAACTTAACTTAGTACATTTTGTGGACATGCACACAGTGGCAAAAAACATGGGCCACTTAACACATATGCTCCCAGCTGAGATCAAAGAAGGTGAGACTCTCCTTGTTTCAGCTTTTAGACTGTAAATAAAGTCCATTTTACGGTCTAATTCATGATGTTTTATTCATTAATAGAAGAATTTAATAATGCCGCCTTTGTATCAGTCATCAGAAGTTTCAAACAGATAATTGGTTTATTTATTTATTTTTTTTGCAGTTTTTGGCCAGGGCTGGTTTGAACCCCCTATCTCCAGTAAATAGGGCCGGAGCCCCTCCTTTGAGCCACAGGTGCCGCCCCAGATAATCAATTATTTCCAATAGTGGTTGAAATTCTTTTTTCTTTTTTTTTGAAAGTGAAACCGTATCATGAATATTACTATAAGTTAATCAATTAATTCAATTATTATAGTGGTTGGAAATTCTTTTTTCTTTTTTTTGAAAGTGAAACAGTATCATGAATATTACTTTGAGCCACAGGCGCTGCCCCAGATAATCAATTATTTCCAATAGTGGTTGAAATTCTTTTTTCTTTTTTTTTGAAAGTGAAACCGTATCATGAATATTACTATAAGTTCTATTAAAAACTACAACATTGTAGATAAAGTAACTTGATCTTGCAGTGATATGGATACTTACTTTGGTGGAGCACAGCTTTGTGGTTAAAAGCCATGTTTATTAAGAAGCCTGTGGAGCAAAAGTGTACTTGGAACTAGTTGTGATCCAAACACAATCTAGACAAGCCATGATGTTTTCCCAACTGAAATAGAAACTGTTCTTGCCAAAGTGCATAAATATTTTGATATGTAACTTTTGAGTTGTATCAAAGAGTTTTGTAACAAAGCTGACATTGAAAACAAAATAATCTAGGTTAGTGATACACACATTTCCTCCAGCTTTTAGAATTCCTTCATAAATTGTCCTAAGCATCCTATAGAGGAGTGTTTTTGTGAATGTATCTTCTAAATTTTAGTTGCATTTTGTTCAATATTATTTGGTGTAGTGGGCTAAATAATGGCCACCAAGGATATCTATGTCCTAACTCTTGGAAGCTGTGAATGTTACTTTATATGGCCAAGAAGGACTTCATAGATATAATTAAGTTAAGGATCTTGAGAGATGGGGAGATTGTCCTGTATTATCTAGGGGGACCCTAAAACCAATTACATACATTACATACATATTTGATACAGGCAGAAGAGAAAGAGCCATTGTCGTCCTGAGGTCAGAGACTGGAATGATGTAGCCACAGGCCAAGAATTGCTGGCAACCACTGACCCTATGAAACTGATTTCATTTTTTGGGATCCAGAACTGTGAAAGAATAAATTTATGTTGTTTGGAGCCACCAAATTTGTGGTACTTTGTTACAGAAGCCATAGGAAACTAACACAGTTGGAAAACTTTAATCAAGGTATTTGATGAACATAGCATTGCAATGTCAGAATTTTAGCTCCTTGAGTGGCAATGATTGAAAACAAAGCTTGTAAGTAATCTGTCTCAACAAAAACAAGAGACCTGAATAAACTAAAGAATGAGAGGTCAAATCATGCAAAAGATTTAATTTGAAATTATTTCAGCATTTGAAAAATATCATTTAATAAAATTCCTTCTAATAATTGTGCAGATTTATATTAATATTCTGTATTGGAATAGAATCAGTTGAGAAGTCCTTTAATTTTGCAGCATCTAAATATGGGAAATGGATCAAAAATAGAAACACCTTAATTGCTGGGGTCCTGCCATACGGGCAAGGTCCTTTAAGACCAAGAGACAGGACACACGGAAGAGAGTTTCAAGGGTGGGCATAGGGGACCACCACTACCTTGTGGGGCTTCAGCGAGTGGCCGAGTGCTTGTTCCACCCAGCTTTTATTGAAGGCTGTTTTCTCATTTAGCTGAGAGGATAAGCTCAGCAGTCTCTGTGAGTAAGCATGTTAGTTACTGTACCTATAATCATTAACTTTAAGGGGGTAGGCAGCCTTGAGAAATCTGAAACCTGAGCCTATATGGGTGGCCTCCTGTCTTTGGTCACACAAACAAATCCCTTGGGGGAGGTCAGACCCCTCTAGTTGCTCTGTGGAACAGCACAGTGATGTCAGGCTCCTCTGAAGAATTGGTGGAAAAGAATTTTCCCTTTATCTCCACCTGGAGACCTCTATGGTTAGGGTACAAGCCCTCCTGCCCATATCTCAGGGCTTGAGCTGCTCCCTTGATCTCTGTCTTGGCCATTATACAGATCCCCACAATGAGTATTTGCTTCTGGAAGGTTATTGACCATTGACTGGACAGGGGTCGGCCTGGTCAATGTTCCTTCCCAGGCCTGGTGGGCAGCTTCTGCTATGGCCATTGTTCTTCAGAGTGCTTACAGACCCAGCTGGGCATGTTTGCAAGCTGGATCCCTTATGGGCCAGGCTTCCAGGAAAAGTAGAGACTGCCCAGACAAGTAATTCAATTGTTATGTTAAAGGTAAACTTGCTAAACTGGTTTTATTCCACCTTGCTCAGCTTATTTCCCCATTTTCCCTTTTCTGGGATATTTTCCCTTCCCCAGAATGGGGTCTACAGTCCCCATTCTCCCTACACCTTACTTGATAAATTTTGTGTTTTTTTTTTTAAAATATTAAGTTAATCTGAATATAGTCAAAAAGACAGAGTACTAAGTTAACACAGTTGCACATTTCAATACAAAAAAATAGTATTAAAAGTATTCTTCATTTAGCAGAATTTGTTCTGAGCTTTTTAGGTACATTAGCGGCTGTAGAGAGATTAATTGCTCAATTGAAAATATTGCAATCTACACAGAAGAGCTCATTGAAAATGTCAAGATTTTATATTTATTCACCATAAATGGAATTTTAAAGAAGATTGTACACAAATTTATGGAAAAACTGAAAATAGTAAGACTCTATTGGAAAAAATATTCTTCCAAAAAATACCAATGACATTTATTAAAGATAGATAATAAAAAACCAATCAAATTATGTGAATAGGTACCAAGAACAACCGTTCTGCTTCTGTTGTTTTTAATGTTCAGAAAAATCAACGTAAGTTTTTAAAAATTTTGCTTTTGAATTTATACACACATACTCATACACACATTTTTATTATTTTGGAGAAAATTCTATTTTTGAAATTAGCTTTTGAGTGGCACTATTTATAGCTACATCATTTTAACACAACCAATTCTTTGGTCAATAAAAATTTCAAAAATTACACAATTTAAATTATTTTGGCATCTCCTTTTTTCATTCCCCAAACTGTTTGAGTTTAGATGATAAATTGTAGTTCAACACTCTTCTGGAAGGAAAAAAAAATGGCCTAATCCAATTTTACCTCAGTCTTTCTCTCTTAATCAGCATTTGGTACTTTTGACCATTCTTTTTAGGGAATTAGAAAGCTAACTGAGGCAGACATTGTGCCCATGCATATGGGCTTCAGAAGGTAAACATGAAACAGGTATCCATTGTAAGGATAAGGAAATGGTTGTAAGATACAAAGTGGTTCCCAGAAGCATATCTAGTAGACAGCAGAGGTGGACTCTAACCCTATTTGATCTACCAGCGTTCCCCCTCTCTTCCCTCAGCATCTAGAATATGAGCCACTCCAATTTCACCTCCAGGAAGACATCCTCCTTCAGCGCTTTTCTGTCATCTTCCTGGGCCATTTTCTTTTCAGCTTCAAATCTCATCTCTGTTTAAGTCTTGATGTGATGAATAGCTCTCAGTTACTTACAAATCATGTAGCTCTCATCAAAAGCTCTGTCCTAAAGTCCTTCCTCCCCTAATTAAGGCCAAATTAAACATGCTGATCCCAAGTTCTTAAAAAGAAGGCTCATCTTCGAGGGTGCAATGACTGATATAGGAAGCATATCTCATTTTCTTTTACCTCTTAATCAAACACACAGGACTTTTTTTTTTTTTTTTTTTTTTTGAGACAGTCTCACTTTGTCACCTTCTGTAGAGTGCGTGGCCTCATAGCTCACAGCAACCTCAAACTCTTGGGCTCAAGTGATCCTCTTGAGGATCAGCCCAAGTAGCTGGGACTAGAGGCAACCACCACAATGCCCGGCTATTTTTAGGGACGGGGTCTCGATCTTGCTCAGGCTGGTCTTGAACTCCTGAGCTCCAGCAATCCACCCATCTCAGCCTCCTGGTGTGATAGGATTATAGGCATGAACCACTGCGCCCAGTTTGACACAGGACTTTTCATTCTAGGGTCCCAAAGGCTGGAGTAGATATTTGATGCTAACGCAGCAGATGGGATAGAATGAGGCCTTCTGGTGCCCATCTTAGCACTGAGACTGTAGCTGGGTACCCACTGTTAGTCTTCTGGGGAAAGCAGAAGAGGGTGAAATCTCAGCAGGTATCTTGAAAATAATCAGAAGATACCAATACAATGGCCTCGTATCTGGCTTGACACAGGTGTTTTATGATCACAGGTGTGGGGGATAATTCCAGACAGACCAGTTCATGACTCCCATGGCTTTCCTCTTCTACATTCTTTTGCTCAAAAAAGCCCTTTGTCCTTCTTCGTATTTGCTCACAGGGTTTAATGGGTTGTTTTGTCTCCAGCTTTAACATGTCTACCTGACATTTTTTCAAAGTCTTGACCCTGTGTTTACCCACCACAAATCTTTGGACACTTTGCTGGGAATAGTTTGTTCCAAGACACCACAATCAGTTAATGTTTCCTGAACACCTTCCACACTGACATCCTTCCCTCAGGGTTCCAACGAATAAAGAGTCACAGCAACTCTAGGACATACACAGAGTGAAGCCTAATGGAATGGTAAGTATTTCCAGAGATAATACTATTTGGTTTTAAGTTTCTCAGTCTTGTCATTACTCATGTCTTGGGCTGGAAAGTTCTTTGTTGTGGGGTCCGTCCTTTGCATTATGCTTAGCAACACCTCTGGACTCTACCCATTAGAAGCCAGTAGACTCTACCCCCTCCCCCAGCTGTGAAAACCAAAAATGTCTCCAGATATTATCAATGTCCAATGGGAGACAAAATTGCCCTGAGTGAAGCAACACTAAAGTTGACTTTCAGTATAACCCTGTTAACAGTGAATTCTAAAATCCTTATTTAGATTACATGATAAAGCACAATTTTACTTCACTAATGTCACACAGAAATGACTATCAACTCAGTGGACTCCACGATGGCTTATAATATGCTGCAATCCAGCAGACAGCCGAGTGAAGACTGAAGCTAGCAATGTGATCGGCCGTGATCTTCACCATGTAAGTCATCACGTCGCGAGCGCCCCTCAGATGATAGCCCATCTAGATTGAAAATACTTGCTAAGGCAAAACATTCAACATCAAGTAGCTAAATTGTTCCACAACTACACATCAGTTGCCAGTTTGGTTGTTGAGTTCCAGGCACTGCTACACCGTCTGATTGATTTTATTATTTCCAATACAAATCTTTTTAAAAGCCAAACAAACTAGGGAACACATGCTTTGTTTTAAGCAAGGTGCATAAGCATATCATTGCCATATGAAAAATGCTGGCAAAAACTGTGTCACATGGGATGAAAAGTGCATCCTATAGACTTTATAGCAGTGGTCTTCAACCTTTTTGGCACCAGGGACCAGTTTCACGAAAGACAATTTTTGAATGACTGGGGGGTATGGAGGGAGGCAGCGGAGCTCTGAGGCCCAGCTCAGCTTCTAACAGGCCTCAGGCTAGGTTGGGGACTGTAGCACCATCAAAAAAGTTTAAAATCCTTTTTACAGTGAGAGGGCCCATTTAGGCTTAAGAAATTAGTTAGAATATGAATTTCATCTTTCATGACATTGTTTCTAGAATACATACATATATATCTATTTTTTTTAGTCTCACTTTGTCACCCTGGGTAGAGTGCTGTGGCATCATAGCTCACAGCAACCTCTAACTCTTGGGTTTAAGCGATTCTCTTGCTTCAGCCTCCCAAATAGCTGGGACTACAGGCACCTGCCACAACACCTGGCTATTTTTAGAGATGGGGTCTCACTCTGGCTCAGGCTGGTCTCGAAATCTGTGAGCTCAAGCAAACCACCCACCTTGACCGCCCAGAGTGCTAGGATTATAGGCATTAGCTGCCACATCCAGCCCTGTTTTGTTTTATATTTAATTTACCTCGGATCTGGCAGATCCTCGGGCTTTATACACTGGTCAAATTCCTCTGCTACAGATACCTAAGTTCAGTGGCAATTTCCCTTCAAATTTATTCATTTTTAAAAAATAGGAGTCTGTTTGTATTTTATATATGTTTATTTTCAACATAAATTTATTTAAATCACTTTGGACCCAGCATGTCCTTAGGTTTTACCCATTGATCAAACTGCTCTGCTGTGAGATAGCCAAGTTCAACAGCAGTTTCTTTTAAGGTTGATCCATTTTTGTGTGCTGTCTTAGCAATCTTTGCTGCCTTGTCATACCCTGAAGAAAAATATAAAAAGATAACATGGCAATTAGCAGTGAAATTTGGTTTTCTAAAGCAAAGGTAATCATTATTTACTTGATATTCATGGTATATAAAAATAGCATCTGTATAAAAAATGTCACTGAAGACTTATTTTTAAAAATATTTAACTGATTATCTTGATAATTGTCATTTCTTTTATAGAATAAAACCTTTCTTTACTTTTAAGAAATACAGACTTAAACACACCTCACTTAACTATAACACATTTGTTCTTAAGGTGAAACCGCTTACTAACTCAGATATTTTCATGGAGAAAAAAAAGAAATTATACACCAAGACATAAAAACATTCATCTGGGTATGTTTTTCAAATCACATTTTTAACCAGATAAAATTATCTTTCTGAAGAAGCGTTAACAAGCTACATGCTCCAGTCCCAGAGAGAGCACAGCATAGCGTAACTGACAATGTGGGGGGCCGGCTCCGCCAGGGGAGGAGAGAAGTCCTCCCAGGCCGGGGGAAGGAAGGGCTCTGGGACAGGCGTCTCCAGAGCTGCTGGCAGTGCTCTTCCCTGAGGCTCTCCCTGCAGCGGCTTCCAGTCTGTGGCCTCTTCCCTGACGTTACAGGGGGAGATTTAGCGGAAATAAAGACTTGTATAAGCGATCACTGTATGCTCCAGAGTTATTTGCTTTTTAAATGAACAAAGGTAGGGGCAAGGCAGTTCTGCAATTTGTCTCAACTTAACATGATTAAAGGAAAAAAAAAAAAAGCCAAGAGTCAATAGCAAGAATGAAACCAAGGGGAGAAAAAAAACCAAAAAACAAGGATATGACATCAGAAGAATATGACCAGAGGGAATAAGCCTGCTGAGGCAATATGATCCCCAACCAAACAAGATGTTACATGCCAGTATGCCATTATTAACCATTTATAAAACAAATACATGCATACTTAATTTTATTATTTAACCGAATTTGTGAATGCTGAACATGTTGAAAATGGCATTTACTGAATCCGAAAGAGAATGTACTAATGCCATTTACTGAAAAGAGCACCTTTCTCAGAGTCACTCTGCAGAGTAGAATCCCTATGTTAAACTCCTGGGCTCAATGTACACCCGGCAAGTTTAAGTTCACAATGACTTTATAATGCTCACCACTTGCGGTTCTCCATCAGCCTGTCACTTAATGAGGACACAAAGAACCCACAGGCTCCCAGTGGGTGTTTGCACATTTTATCCTTATATGACCTCTGACAAGCTTCTTCACCTTACATTATATTGATTCCAAGAAAGATTTACCAATCCTTCAGCTTCAGGAGACATATCTAATTTAAAAGTTTTGGCAACATAGTCTGAAGTAAAAATGTAATGTAACATTTCTCACAGGAGCCTTTGGGTTCCCCTTCGTATCTTTCTAGTTGAAAGCTGATGTACATAATTTTAAATAGATCAAAACAGCATTACCAATCTCAATACTACACAAAAAGAACCTTATAGACTGGGCTCAGAGCAACCTAACGTCAAGTAAGCTATAACTTAAAAAAATTAAAAGTATAGCTTGATGTAAACCACAAATATAAAGTCTGCCTCGAAAGTTCAGAATTATAGAAGAATGTTTTAAAGCAGTAATCATATGCCAAACAACTGCATCATACCTTGTCCTAAAACAGAAAAATCAAAGAGTATGTTAACCTCAGCTAAGCCTAGAGGAGAAGGGAGAAAATGGCTTTTACCGTGGAGAACACAATGCATGTGCCTCAAAACCTACAACAGGCAAAACAGCCTACTTAATCGGATCACTACGGTCAGTCTACAACCCAGGTCTGTATGTTGGGTTCTACAGAATGAAATGTTTACAATTCTGAAAAAGACTTGTAATACAAAAGCATGGCTTTACATAAAATATTTTCATCTTTCTTCCGTTCTTTAGAAGCAATGAATACATAACCTTGTCTCTTTTAATTATAACTTTCCATTCCTGAATTGAATAAAACAACAGAATCAAAGCATTGTAGAACATCTAGAAGGCAGCAACCTGAATTCATTCCATGTTGCTAATCAGCCAGTGCCACCTAGTGACTTTCCAACTGAGGGTCTCACAGTTCACCTTCCAGGGTCTGCACAGAGTACGCAGCATCTGAATTCCATTAAGATTAAGGAAGTTCCACCTTCTACTTTTGAAAACATCATTCCAGATAAAATGAAGCATAATGGATCAAGTTTTTGGAAGAACTCTGACACCATAAACATTATAATTATACATAGTATTTTTCTTTTTTAATTTTTAACTTTTTTTCTTTTTTTTAGACAGAGTCTCACCCTGTCACCTTGCGTAGAGCAACACAGCATCACAGCTCACAGCAACCTCAAACTCTTGGGCTTGAGCAATCCTCTTGCCTCATCCTCTTGAGTAGTTGGGACTACAGGCACCCCCACAACTCCTGGCTATTTTTTCTATTTTTAGGGTCTCATGCTTGCTCAGGCTGCTCTTAAACTCCTGAGCTCAAGCAATCCACCCTCCTTGGCCTCCCAGAGTGCTGTGATTACAGGTGTGAGTCACTGCACCCAGTCTATAGTGTCTTTCAACACAATTTTAAATATTTTAACAGATTTACTAAAACAGTGTCCAAAAGGAATTTACTGTCCTTAAACACGAATTCTGTACCCTCTTAAAAATGTTTTAGCTTTTCTATTTTGTATTCAAAAAAATGTTTTAGCTTTTCTGTTCTGTATTCAAAATGGTATTATTGTTCCTTAAACCCTTACCTATGTGAGGATTGAGGGCTGTCACCAACATGAGAGACTCATTCATTAGCCTGTTGATCCTTTCTGTGTTAGCCTGGATTCCCACCACACAGTTTTCTGTGAAAGACACTGAAGCATCCCCCAGCAGCCTGGCTGAGTGTAACACATTTTTAATCTTTGAAAGAGAGAGAGAGAGAAGTTACTAAGCCTGACATCATTTTGTCCAATAATATATATTATTTGCTGGTTCATAATAAATACATAATTTAATAAACATATAGCACTCTTACAAACTGTAAGGCACTATACCCAAGAAAACAAACATGGAAGAAATTATAAACATCTGACAGCACAGAAATCTAAAAAAGGTGATAAAATATAAATATAAATCAGTAAAATACAAGACTATGGTAAGCATAGTTATATAAGTATATACAACAGAGGCATGGAGCATTAGAGATTATAGACAAAGAGGAATTAACTCCAGTTGTATTTGATGGAGAGGACTTAGACAGTCAGAGATGGAAGAATTTTCCATGCAGAAGGAAGAAGAGCAAAGGTGCAGAGGTTAGAATGCTCAGCATGTGTTTGAGGAATCAGTAAAGTCAGGGCTGTCTAGTTCTAGTTCTTAATGAACACTAGGTTTTTTATGCTTAACGAAACAAACATTCCATGGTCACTTTAAAAATAACTTTTCATGCAGTATTTAAAAACAGTATAAAATCAATTAGTTTTAGCATTATTTTCTTTTTGGTAACATTTCTAAAATGTATCATAATACATATATCCTAAATCTTTTGGCCTAAAACCCCAAAGCCTGAAAATTATACTTGTCACAATGAACTCTAATGGAATGCAAGGAAATTCAAGGTTTGAGACTAATGACTTCATTGTAAGACAAAGGTTGACTATCTTAATTCATTTTATATTAAAGACAAAAAAAATAGATTACAAAAAGATTTACAAGGCATTTAATGTTAGCACTGAAATATGCCAAGCAGCTGGCCTTAAATGTCTGGAATCTCACCTGGAAGCAACATTTTATTGGTATGAATTCTGCTGTGACCTGTCTTCTTATTTACCACTAGGATCTTTTTTTTTGAGACAGAGCCTCAAGCTGTCACCCTGGATAGAGTGCCGTGGCATCACAGCTCACAGCAACTTCCAATTCCTGGGCTCAAGCGAGTCTCCTGCCTCTGCCTCCCAAGTAGCTGGGACTGCAGGCGCCCGCCACAACGCCCGGCCATTTTTTGGTTGCAGCCATCATGGTTGTTTGGCGGGCGCGGCCTGGATTCGAACCCGCCAGCTCAGGCGTACGTGGCTGGCACCTTAGCCCGCTGAGCCACAGGCACCGAGCCTACCACTAGGATCTTTACGTCTATCCCAAGAGAGGGAAAAAATACGTCTTGCTCATTGCTCTGCTGCCAGCACCCAGTACAGTGCTCAATAAACATTTGGATACACGGAATGAATATACTTAATATCTGTCCTTTGCAGTCTTCCCAAATTAGAACTAGACTTTACATCAGATACCAAGAGGAAATAAGCCTCTAATTTATCTTAGCAATAACACTGTGCAAATAAAGAGCTCTAAATGATGACAACAGTGCCAGTGCCTGAAGCTGGGAAAATTGGATGAAAAATGATGCCATCTTGTTCGATCTCTGTAAAGATGAAACATAAAGAACAGTTTGGGTGGACACAATATGTTTTCAAGATCTGTGGAAGAGGTAAAAACAATCGATGAAAGAAAGCTGGAGAGGGGATAGAAAAACTGGGGGGAAAATGTTGAAACCAAGGTCGAAGACTGTTTCCAGGAGGCACTGTCAACACTAGGTGTTGGTAAGAGAAGAACCACGGATGTCTACTGGAAGGAGGCCACTAACGAACGGGAGGGCAATTCAAGCACAAGTGGAAGGCTGAGCTGGACCGCAGCGGCTGCAGTGTTAATGAAAGTGCACGGGTCATTCCTTCAAGAAGACTGAATTTGTTTATTTATTATTTATTCATTCACTGATTTTCTTTTTTGAGTCAGAGTCTCACTATGTTGCCCTCTGTAGAGTGCTGTGGCATCACAGCTCACAGCAGCCTTCAACTCTTGGGCTTAAGTGATTCTCTTGCATCAGCCTCCCAAGTAGCTGGGACTACAGGCCCCTGCCACAACGTCTGGCTTTTTTTGTTGTTGTTACGGTTGTCATTGTTGTTTTTTAGCTGGTCTGGGCCGAGTTCTAACCTGCTGCCCTTGTGTATGTGGCCTGCGTCCTGCCTACTGAGCTACAGGCGCCGCCGAGAAGACTGAATTTAAAGGAAGAAAGCAGCAGCATGAGGAGGAGACAAGGGTGTGGGAGGTTTTTCTTTTTTTTTAAGCTGGGGCTATTAAAAAAAAAGGAAACCACCACTGAAGCTAAAAGTTACCTACCTAACTCCTTATATCTAGGGTTTGTCCTCTAACATTAATAAATGCTTAACTTGCAACTGCTACATAATTATGCCATCCAACTTTCTAATATAGTATCTCTAGAAACATTTACGAAAGACAAAAACCAAGACAATTAGCCTCCTGTCAAAAAACATTAAAAATCAAATGTAAAGCTTACCATCATCGGCTTAAAAACATTCAACTCGAAATGTCCATTGCTGCCTCCAACAGTTACAGCGACATGATTCCCCATGACTTGGGCGGCAACCATGGTCATTGCTTCACACTGGGTGGGGTTCACTTTGCCTTCAAGAAAACCACCAGTGACAGAGTCAACATCAAATACACTTACAATTCCAAGAATCAGTTAAGATTAGGATTTATCCCAAATAATCAGGAAAAGAAGGAAATCTAATTTCTTTACATAAAGTAATACATTATTACAATAAAGCAGAGCCCAATCATTAGTGTGGATTTGTTGAAACCACCAAGGGAAGAGGGCCGGTTACCCACAAACTGATACATTCAATTGCTAACAAGTAGTAACAACTATACACTAAACACAGTTCTCTACCTCCATGGCTTTTGTTCATTCTATGAATATTTATGGAACGTGAGGCTTTAAAAATTTTTTTTTCTTCTTCTTTTTTTTTTTTTGTAGAGACAAGGTCTTGTTATGTTGTCCAAGCTGGTCTTAACTCCTGAATTCCTACTTCAGCCTCCCAAATAGCTGAGATCACAGGCACATGCCACTGTGCCCTCTGTAAATATTTATGGAGCCAGACACTCCATAAATAAGACATGGTAAATAAGAAAGATATGCTCTGCCTTCACAGAACATGGTGGCAAGGAGGAGAGAGCTGGCAATTACAATAGAATAGCAGTAAATCAGAGAAGTGCATGCTATGGGCACACTTATAAAAGAGACCCTCACCAACACATGGAAGGCCTGCTATAGGGAAAGCTGATGTTAAGCTGAAATTATCCTGTTCATCATGTGAATCTCTGGAACACCACCACCCCAGTAATATTCCTTAGATAAGCTCATGTTTGAACCAAACATCACAGATTCTGCTAATACACAGTAACACACTGGGAAGATTATTTCTTTCATCTGTAACTCTCCACTTCTCCCTTTTAGGTAATCACCTTGGCCTTGCAATCAACTAAACTCTTATGTCACTTTTCAACACGAAATACTTTAAAACCAGATCTTTTCTCATTCTATCTATACACAGATTTAAAACAATCTACAATCAGGCCTTCTTTCTCACCACTAAAAGTTACCTCATCAGTTTTAGTCCAGCCTTCAGAGGCCTTTATGAATCTCAATTCTATCACCTGACATACTCCTAACTTAAGTTTGTTAGCTGCTGATATGATCAGCCCGTATTCTCTGCCTTCACCCTCAGTCACCAGCAAAGTGGTGAAGGGACAAAGCCCTTCAATTCCTTCAGATTGAAGTCAGCTCATTAATCACTCCGTAAATGTCACTATTCACCCATTACATTCATCTATCAGCACTGCCCACTACTCCACTGGAATCAAGGACTGCCAAGCTAGTCTATTAAATGACTTACTGAAATCTAGACATCCAGGGCCTATTCACTGCCCTTATCTACAGGCCCATAACCCAATGCAAAAGATGAAGTAAGACTTGTGTTATTCAAATGGTCCTAATCACTTTAACAGGCTGTTCAAAATTCTCTTGGCTGGCTTTGAACTATGAAAATACTAAGCATTTTCTAAGATGGGAATCCAAATACACGCTGCTAGCTCACATTCTTTTTTCCTATCTAATTAGGTGACTTGGAAATCCTGAAAAAAAAAATGATCCCCAGACATTCTGAAACAAGTGTGCCTCACACATCCTTATCCAGCTTTGGGATCATATTAAACAAAAAAGAGACACCTACTATAGCTAAGAACAGCAAAGTTTTAACACCAACATTTATTAGCTATGTGATTACCTGGCATGATACTGCTTCCTGGTTCATTTTCAGGCAAGATCAGTTCACCTAAACCTGACCGAGGACCAGAACCCAGAAAACGAATATCATTTGCTATCTTCATCAGACTGCAAGCAGTAGTGTTCATGGCTCCACTGAGCTCGACCAGAGCGTCATGAGCAGCCAGAGCTTCAAATTTATTTGGAGCAGTGACAAACGGCAAGCCTGAAGAAAGGAAAAAAATATATATAGAGGGAGAATACACATTTATAGTATATAAATTTGTACATATATGTGCGTGGATGTATATATGAACAGGTAAAAATAAAACATTTTTCTACTATCAGCAAGTTAAACAGAAAGTTCCAGTATATGAAAAACAAAGACAGAAGAAAAATTTTATGTCAGAAAAAAATGTTTAAAACTCAAACTTTTGTTTTTTCTCCAATAGATTTTGGGGTACAAATGCAATTTTGTTACATAGCTAGGATGCATAGAAGTCTGGGCTGAACAGTGTACAGTGTGACCCCACAGGTAATTTTGCATCCCTCACACCCCTCCCACCTCCTCACCTGTGGACTCTCCAGTGACTGGTATTCTACTCTGTATGACCACACATACCTATAGCTCAGTGCCCACTTATAAATAACAACATGCATTATTTGGTTTCCCATTCCTGAGTGACTTCATGCAGGATAATGAATTTCAGTTTCATCTGAGTTGCTGCAAAAGATATTATTTCCTTCTTTTTTTATGGCTGAGTGGTATTTCATGGTATATTTACACCACAAAATCTTTATCTACTCATTGGTTGATGGACACTTAGCTTGATTCCATACCTTTGCAACTGTGAACTGTGCTGTGATAGACATAAAAGTACAGGTGTCTTTTTGATATGACTTCTTTTCCTTTTGGTAGATTATCAGTAGTGAGTTACTGAATCAAATGGAAGGTCTACTTTTGAGATTTCCTTTGAGAGATTTCTGTACTACATTCCCACTATGTATAAGCAATCTGTTTTCACCAACATTTCTTGTTTCTTGACTTTTTAACAATGGCCTTTCCAACTGAAGGGAGATGGCATATCATTGTTGTTTTAATTTGCATTTCTGTGTGAGATGTCAAACATTTTTTAATGTTTACTGACCATCTGTTCATCTTCTTTTGAAAAACGTCTGTTCATGTTGTTTGCCTACTCTTCAATGGGGTCATTTGTTTTTTCTCCCTGAATTGTTTGAGTTCCTTGTAGATGCTGGATATGTCCTTTGTTGGAGGTATAGTTTATAAATATTTTCTCCCAATCTGCAGGCTGTCCATTTATTCTGTTGATTACTTCTTTATCAGTACAGAAGCTTTTTGGTTTAATTAAGTCTGCTTTGTTTATTTTTGTTTTTCTTGCATTTCTTTTTGAGTTTGTAGTCCCAAATTGCTTGCCTAGGCAATGTCTAGAAGAGATTTTCCTAGGTTTTTTCCTAAAATTTTTATGGTTTCAGGTCTTACATTTAAGTCTTTAATCCATAGTGAGTGAATTTTTACATATGGTAAGAGGCAGGGATCCAGTTTCATTCTTCTGTATATGGCTATCCAATTTCCCAAACCCAGTGTATGTTTCTGCTTGCTTTGGGAGACTCACGATTTGTCCACACTTTTTTTTTTTTTTGAGAAAGAGTCTCACTTAGTTGTCCTGGAGTTCAGTGCCGTGGTGGTATTGCTCACAGCAACTTCAACTCCTGGGCTCAAGTGATCCTGTTGCCTCAGCCTCCTGAGTAGCTGGGACTATGGGCCCAGCTATTTTTAGAGATGGGGTCTCGCTCTTGCTCAGGCTGGTCTCAAACTCATGAGCTCAAGCAATCCACTCACTTTGGACTCCCAGAGTGTCTACATTTTTTTAAAGTAGTCCCAAAGGAGTACAAAGAATCTGACAGTGTATTTAAGGGATGAAATAACAAATACAGTATATATTGAAAGAAAAAACACCATCTACTGCAAACACATACGATGATGCCTGAATAAAGATGAAAAGTAGGTGGCACTCACTCTGCTTCACTCTACACTCCTTTCTTTAGATAATTGTACAAAAGTCCCTTTGTCCACTTTACTCTGTCCCATTCTCTCCGCTATCCGGTGGCACAGATCCGCTGAGAGCATTGGGACCTATAATGAGTTAGGAGTTCTCAGCTGATCTCTCCCATGTTAAGAATTTTAAAGATATATGAATTCTAAACCCCAAGAATACATTTTTTCCTAGTAAAATTTAATTAAAAAAACTAATCAACTAGTAAGCTATAGTGTGCAGTATATAATTAATTATCTCTACTTGAATGCTCTGGTAACATCTGCATTTATTTTTTTCCCATCATCTATATTTATCAAGCATTACAGTATAGTAGGCACAATTAAACATATAGAAAATATTGTCCCTGCTCTTGAGGAGCTTACATTCTGAAAGAAAAAACTTACACATTTTTTAAAATGGCATTTTTGTTTGGTGTTTTCTGTAAAGTACTGAGGAAACAGCCTGTAAAATGAACTGTGGATATAACTTAGCCTCTTCATTATTTAGAAAACAGAGGAAGAGAAAGAGGAAGGGTTTTTAAAGCAGACAATGACAGACCATTCAGAATAGGTGGAGCTTAAAGGGAGATAAACACAATCTCGTCATCTAAGGAGATTTGCTGCAGGAAAAAGGATGAGGGAAATAGTTTGTGGGGTGCAAGCAAAAGAAGCAGGGTCATCCTAGACACTGAATAGAGCCAGAAAGATCCCGAGACCTTTTTCCAAATACATGGCCCCCAAGTAGGAATGGCTGGTGACAAGACAGAAGGCTAAAAAAGGAAGGTAATCTTGTGTACGCAATAAATAGGAAGAATAAAGCACTGAAACTGAAGGTAGGGTATAAAGTATCAAGAAATTCTTAAAAGCCAGAAGTGATCTGGAAATATAAAACTTACACTTGACACTACCCCCCACTGATGTGATAGGCCAGAATCATTGTGTGTGCCCTCCTAAGTTAGAAAATGCTGTATTGCCATTTTACTGAAAAAATTTAAATGGAACCTACAACTTTTTTACAATCAACCTCCCCCCTGCCCCAGAAAAAATAAGAACTCTTCTTTTGGGGATTGGAGGGGGAGGAGAGAGGAACATGGTTACACATGGTTAGAAACAACAGTTATATTAGTAGTATTTGTACTATGATAAACTTTGTGTTTAAACTTGGTAAAAGTCCATTAGCTACCAAGAGAGAATAAGGAATACATTTCCCAAAATGCGTAATTTCCTTCTGCAGAGTTTCAGAACCAAAAGACGAATTTACATAAAAAACTGTAGGGGGCTTGGCGCCCATAGCACAATGGTTAGGGTACCGGCCACATGGGCCGAGGCAGGCGGGTTCGAACCCAGCCGGGCTAGCTAAACAACAATGACAACTGCAACAAAAAAATAGCCAAGTGTTGTGGCAAGTGCCTGTAGTCCCAGCTCCTTGGGAGGCTGAGGCAAGAGAATCACTTAGGCCCAAGAGGTGGAGATTGCCGTGAGCTGTGACACCACAGCACTCAACAGAGCACGACATACTGAGACTCTGTCTCAAGAAAAAGAAAAGGCTGTAGGGAAAGTAGTTGAAATATCCATTCATAAAACTTATCCCACTCACATGAACTTGATACACATATTCTTAACATTATGCTTGGATTGTTCATGAAACTTTCATAAGACTTTTAAACAAAGCTAGCCATCATCTGATGTTTCCTTGTTAACTACTTTTTACAGCACATGCATGTTAGGCAAGCTTCAACAAACAAACAAACAAATAAACAAAAAAACAAAAAACCCACAAAAGCAGAAAATAAAAGTTAAACACCTGGTGTTTTTTTCTTTGTACTACTGCAGTGCTTGATATACAAAAAGTAATAGATATCAAGCAATTCACTTTACTGTAGCTTTACTTTTACATTTGTTCTTAGGTTGCCTAAAACATTTAAATACACATAAAATGAGCGTAATAAAATAATGAAAGCAAACAGTAGGTAACTTTACAAATAATGAAATGTGAGCCATTTCTGTTCCTCTCAGAGTAAACCAGGTCGTAATTGTATCTAAAGAAGCACTTCTGTAGCTGTAGTCAGAGGTGTGCGCACTGAGATTGAGTGTTCCAGACACATGGTTCAACATTTAGTACCCATGAGTTACGTTCTATCACAGCCTGGTAAGTGTTCCAAAACCTTAAAAGGACCCACAACAAGCACATCTGTGACTGGAACCAATTTTACCTTTTATTTTCCATCAGGACAAACCAATATGTAGGCATTTTTCTTTGTTTAGACATGGCAACAGTTTTAACAGTGAGCCTTATAAAGCCACAATGTACCAAAAGTACTATGCCCAACGTTTATAACTTGTACATCTTCACATTAGCCAACTCAAGAT
The DNA here is from genome assembly GCA_963574655.1 of Perodicticus potto. Lineage (NCBI taxonomy): Eukaryota > Metazoa > Chordata > Mammalia > Primates > Lorisidae > Perodicticus > Perodicticus potto. The sequence goes on along the minus strand of CAUYRH010038192.1, from coordinate 12,189 downwards.
GAAAATAGGTAACTCCCTAAATGTTAACTGGCTCTACTCCCCTAATATTAACAAAAAAACTACATGAGAAATACAGAAATTCAAATAAAAGTAACATCAACCTGTCATAAATTGTAAACGAAAAACTATTTGTGTGACACCATGGATGACAAAATGGTTTACTGTGTAAATTTTGGAATGAGGCAGACAAAAAAGTGGAAATCCAGTTAATTTTCTCCTCCTCCTGCTTCAGCCTCATCCCCTTGGTATCTGAGGTCTCCAATGCCAAGTTGTCACTTAGCAACTGCATTATTGCTGCACTGTCTTTGTATGACTCCTTAATGTGTCAAGATCAGCAATGGCTTCATCAAAAGCCGTCTTTGCAAGAATCTCATAATAGAGTAGAGAAGCTAAGGGCTGCACCCAATCTGATATGATGCGCGTATTGCATTTCTTTCTTGCCAATTTCAGAAGCTTTTTGGTATGCTTGTTGTGACTGATACACAATTCCTTTCTTGTCATCACCAGCAGCAATCTCAGTCAAGTAACTGTAGTTGTGTCCTTTCATTTTGAAACAGAAGACTGCTCTCTGGGTGTGAAGCACTGGGGATCAGGAACTTCCCAAAAGAGACAGTGTATCACTGCAGATTTCTCTTAACTCGTCTCAATTTTCTCTCTGCAGTCTCAAGCCATCTACTGTTTTTAGTCAGCAGTTTCTTTCTTTTGTTAAATACATGAGACATGAGACCACCCTCCAAGACAACCTAAGGACTCCTACAATATTCTTTTTTATATTATTATTTTTTATTTATTAAATCATAGCTGTGTACATTAGTGCAATCATGGGGTAGTGTGCAGGCTTCATATGCAATCTGAAATATTTTCATCCAACTGTTCGAAATAACCTTCATGAGATTTTCTCGTTTATTATGTGAAAACATTTGTGTTCTGCATTTAGTAGGTTTCACCTGTCCCTTCTAAGTTCCTACAATATTCTTATAAGCAACAAAGAGAAGATTCCTCTCCTCATTGGATAATTCGGCTCCTTACTCAGTTAGACTTCATGCAGGCTGCCACGTCATCATCTTACTTGGCCTGCTTGGCCACTTTGGCCTTTTGAACCAGTTCATTTTTATCATGACTGGATATTCTGAGTAGATGGTGGCAGATGGACAGCGGCTCAGGAGTCTGAGCAGCCACAGTGGCAGAGGCTGAGACTCTGAACATCTGCGTGTTAATAATGGTTTTCTGGAGATGACAACTTGGCTCTAATAATAGTTATTTTAATATCATTACCAACAGCTTAGTATTTCCTCTACTGAAGGATAGACAGGATTCAAAAAGGTCAATAATTCACAGCATGATACAGGGGGAAAAATTATGCCTGCCTACAACATATTCACCATTCAAATCATTTTCTCATCAATCAGTTGTTTCTGCCTATTTTGAAAATTGCTACTGAAAAGAACTTTAAAGGGAAAACAATTGAATAACACCAGAAAGTAAACAAATGTAATACTGGTAGATTTTAATTGCACAATGTACAAACTCCTATATGGAAAATTTTTTAAAAGCAAAAGAAATAACATTACAACTTTGGAAATGGATGTAAAACACTAGTTTGATGAGTTAATTCTAACCTGAAATTCAGAAAAATTCAAGACAGAAACACCTTCATTAGCATCACGAAAACGAAAAATAATTCATGTGGCCACTAACCTGTGAGTGAAGCCACTTTTGCAGCAACTTTTTCTGCGAAGCCAACTCTAGTATTTAGACCGGTACCGACAGCGGTGCCTCCAGCTGCGAGCTCGTAGATTCTTGGCATGGCAGCTTTCATTCTCGCCATTGCATATGCCACTTGTTGAACATAACCACTAAATTCCTGAAAAGAGAAGAAAATGAAGGGGAGAGTAAACAATTCCAAACGGCTTATAAGTTACTCGAGCTGCATTACATAGAAAGTTTTTAAAATACATTTCAGGATACTCCATTATAAGCTCCTCAGGCAGTAGTTATACTATTTTAATTCATATGATGTGAAAAGTATAGTGCAGAATAAGAGTTTAGAAAGCCGATAAGGTAGGGCAATGCTACTGATCATAAATACCCAGCATATTAATAATCTAGTCTTTTCACAGAAAGCAAAGAAAAACAACACAGAAAATAAATTTTTAAAAAGAACAGCTTTGCTACACTAAATTATTGGTTTATTCACAATCTACTAAATAAACTGAAGTAATTGCTTATTGTTTAGTGTGCCCAAATTTGAGAAAGAAAATGATACTAAATACTCCTCCAAGAAAAATGCAAATGTAGAAATATTCTCCATACAGTTTTAGTTTAAAAACTTGATAAGGAATCTGAGGACATTTTATAGAGATTTGGGAAGCTAAATCTCACGAAACAGCACCAAAAGATAACAGTAGAGTCAGCCTATAGCGTGAATAAGCATTTTATTGTATCAGTGTGATAGCAGTTCCCAAACTATGACACACTTCAAGTAAGGCAACCATAAAATTTATCATGCTGTGCAGGTAGCAAGGGCCCTATTAATAATTCTACAGGGACAAAAGGCAAAAGAACTGGGACTTAACTGGGCAAGCCAAGATATATGGTCACATTAAATCCTTTTTTCTTGCCTGAAAACCATGAATAAGTGCTAGGATTGCATATCTAGTTCTAAAGAAAACATTTCAAAAGATATAACTCACTTTAGGGAGACCTGATCCAGCTGACGGAACATTACTCGTGTAGAGCTGTACATCACCTCACAATGTTTCAGGCAGCCGTACACAGCATACATGTCACTGCTACTGACACTGTGGTATATAACACCACATATTTCTCTTTTGAATTGTTTTCTTTTGTTTTTATTTTTGTATTAATAGAAGGGTACATACAATTAGGTTACACTGTTTGCATTTGTTAGGTAATATCCGAGTTGTAGTTGGGTCCTTCACCCAGGAGGTGTGCCATACACCACGACGTTGTACCTGTTCGGTGGGAGCTTACCCAGCCCCTCCTCATTTCTTTAATTAAATGTGTTTTTCTCTCATGGGCCTATAGTTGCTTATCTACTAGTTTCCATTTAACACTGAGTACATGGGATACTTGCTTTTCCATTCTTGAGAAACTTTACCACAGATAATGTTATTCCACTCCATCTAGGTTGTTACAAAAGAAATCTGTCTTCTTATAACTAACTAGTATTCCATGGTATACATATATTATAGCACAGTTTATTAATCTATTCATGGGTTGATGGGCACTTGGGTTGCTTCCACATCTTTGTGATTGTGAACTGAGCTGCTATAAAGATTTGAATGCAAATGTCCTTATGTTAAAATGAATTTTTTTCTTCTGGATAGATACCTAGTAATAGGATTGTGGGAACAAATGGGAGATCTACTTTTAGATCTTTGAGGATTCTCCATGCTTCTTTCCTAAAAGGCTGTACTACTTTGTAATCCCGCCAACCTCAACCGTGCCTAAGTGTTCTCCTCTCTCTACACCCAGGCCTGCAGATTTCTATGTTTATGTATGTTTAGCTACACAAATACTTACCATTGTGTTACAGCTGCCTACGGTATTTAGTACAGTAACTTATTACACAAGTATGCAGCCTAGAAGGAATAGACTCTATCAAGGGTGGGGAACGCTTTCATGTCAGAAGGCTGCATTAATCTAGCTTTAATCAAACAGAGCCTCATTCAAGAAACTTCAATTACAGACACTTCAAAATATACATTACTTTATAAAAATCTATTATGCACTTAATTTCAAAAAAATGAAAACTATTTGTTAATTTTAAAGTTAAAATACTTTTTAATGATTTTGTTGTGTTTGCTTTTTGTTGAAAGTTATCTGAATATTTGGCTGCAGCACGAAGTGCACAGTTTCAGTCAATCCTCTAAATGGTTATCAGTCATTTGTGACCAGAAGGGAGTCCTGACTTGGGGCAGGCAGAACATGGACTCACAGCAATAACTGATTGAAAAACAAGAAAGTACTTTTCGGGCATGTTGCTGAAGGCATGGGCATGCTACTGCATTTTCCATATTTTATTTGGATCCTTCTTAGCATCAAATAATGACTTTAAAATGCTATCTACTGAGAGCTCAATCAATTCTATCTGCAGCTCTTTAGGTGCCGTGGTGGTATCAACTAAGTGAGGCTGAAATGCTTACTTAAGTGTGCTGTCATGGTTCTCAAAGTCAGTGAACCTTCCATTGTGTTCTCTAACTAATAGGTCTCCAACAGCAGCTTATTCTTTAGATGATTCACATATGCCATCCCACTCGTCAATAACCTTTGCTAAGTGGAAAAACTGTTCATCCAAAATCTCCTTTTGAAGAAGTGTTCTGAAAAAAAGATAGCCTTTTTTAAAATGCTTGGAGTTTTTGCCACATATCATATATAGACTTAGTTTTGCCTTGCAAAGAAATACCCAAGACATCATACAGAAATACTGCATTTCCATAGAAATCTTCTTTCAAAACAACTCACATTGCTGATTCTGTTCTTCATAAAATTTAACTATCTGTTCTAGCTGAGATGAAATTCTGGCTCGTACCTATTCTTGTGATAACCAGCGTACTTTAGAATGAGAGAGCAAATTCACACTGCATACCTCATAGCTCCACTTTAGCATGTTAGATGCCATGTTGCATCTGCATGAATACAGTTAAACTTATCACTTTGTTGCAAAGTGTCACTTGAAATAGTAGCTTTAGCACAGAAATTTTGCTGATGCAAAATACAATGAAAAGAAATGAGAGCATCTGGATATGTTAATACTTTACCTGTGCAATAAACTTTTCATGTTTTTCTGCGATGAAAGGTGCACTGTTTGTACATACACTCAAAAAAATTACCAAATTCAGTCCACCTTCATGACATTTATCTTGAAAGTTGAAAATATTTATTCCTTGTGTTCTGTTCACGAGAGTGCACAAAGTAACCCTTTATAGCAAAGAAAATCTTCTGTTATGACTTGAAGGAAGTATAAACCCTGTGCCAAGTCAGTAGTATCAGTTGATTGATCCAAAGCAATTGAATAATATATATTTTCCTTTTGAAGTACTGCACAAAGTTGTTTTATTAAGTAGAAGGCCAATTCATGCTGCTGATCCATTATCAATCACCTTGAAGGAGGCACTTGTTTGTATTCTAAAACATTAACAGGGTCTAATCATCCTACAATTTCAATAATGCATTCTTTCACAATTTCTACACCACTAAATGGCTTCCCTTTTTTCCCCTGAGTATATAACTTCTTTACATAACTTCTAAAGCTACTTTAGAAGTTGTTTCAGTAGCATTCTTTCTAGGTCTTATTGCTGTTAAAAGAGTTGTCTTTGCCTGTTTTTTATCTTTTAATTTCTTCAGTACAACATTACATGTCTCTCTCAAATTTAAAATATTTATGGTCCTTATGAGTGTTATAATGCTGATAAGCATTGAATTTCTTTAATGTTCATATTGCAGTATCACAGAGCAAGGAAACCATCTTATCTTTGGCAGAAACAAGATAATACTGCAATCCGATTTTCTTCCTTCACGGTTCTCGTTGGTCTTCTTTGACATGATGGGCTGTTAAGCAGAATTAAAAAATTCTGTCGAGCTAAGCAACCACTCACAAATTACATATCAAACAGAAACAGCGTACCATTGTCAAAAGCTGATTACAGACTGGTGTACTTGACTTCCATAAACGCTTGCCCACCAGACTTGTACAGTAGGGGTGCCAGTCAGACAGGGAAATTATAACTGAATTAGCTGTCAAGTTTGCCCTTATGGGCTTAACTTATGTTCTAAGTGTGCTGGTCAATTTGGATGGAAAATTAATTCATGGAAACCTATTTTATTCTTTTGTATTTTAAATAAATTCATTTTTAAAATTAAATATAAATAACAAACACAAATGTATTAATAAAAATAAAAGGACTTGTTTTGTAAAATTTGAATTCAGTCAAAAGGCCACACTTAAGGACCTACAAAGCCACAGATTCCCCAACCCTGGGCTATACCACAGAGCCTGGCTGTGTAACGGGCTTCATGATGTGTTTGTGTAAAGTACACTCTATGACGTTTGCTCAGTGATGAAATCACCTAACGACACATTCTTTTGGATATATCCCTGTCATTAAACACACAACTGTGTACATAAATTATGTGTAGACATATACACACATACAAACCCGGCTCCCCACACCAGCTGGATTGACTTATGAAATAATTTTGATTGGGAAAAAATGTACACTCTCAAAAGACAATTTCAATAAAAGCAAGTATAAATGCTTCTGATAAAATAAGTCAAACAGAAAAACATAATTTTCTGTCCTAATAAGTAAAACGATTTTGTATAGAAGGCCGATTCATGGCCCAAATGCACTTTAGCATTGTGTTTTTCGACACATGACACATCCAAAAAGGAAAAAATCAGAAACCTGAGAGATTCTCAAAAGTCTCAAATACATACATTGTCTCTCCTTAGAAATTATGCACGGCACTAAGAACCACTGTTGAAAAGAGAAATTAGAACAGTCCTATGAGGCAAACTAATCTTGTGAGTGCAATTTAGTCCCATCATTTGTTTTCAATTAAGCATTTTGAGTTTTCCTCATTTATTCCACAATTAAATTAAGCTAAGTGATCAAGCTTTATTATTTACTACATCTATACAAAACCACAAATTAGAAGCTATCTAAGTAAGCAGCAACCATATTCTCCCATTTGCCTCAATTCTACGAAACTCACCTTCATTTCTACGAAGCTATTATTTGATAAATATCACTTGATACTTAGCACTTAAAATCACCTCCTGAGATATAATTTGTGTATGTCCTACTTCCCAAGGTAGAGCATGAGCTTATTAACACAGAACCTTGACCTAGTAGTTCCTTACATTTCCTTCACAATGAATACTATTAGATATTCTTTAAGGTAAAGAAACATGAAAACACTTCCTCATATCTTAGAGAAGAGAGTTATGTCTCTTTTGCATGTGATCAAAACAACTTTAAAGAGTACAACCTACCTTGCTTAATCACATTAAAATTCATCTTAAATAACCAACTAATTTAGAATAAGAAAGACAAGGAAATCATGATAATGGTATTGATGAAGAAGGTGATGATGATGGCAACTAACACTAACGGGTGCTCACTACGTGCGAGGCATGGTTCTAAGCATTCTACGCGAATTGCTTATCAGTTTAGAACTTCACAACTATCCTATGAAAGAGAAATTATTTTCCTCATCTTACAGCCCAGAAAACCAAGCTAAAGTAATTTTCCTATAGTTCCACGTCTTGTATACAGCAAAGTTAAGATTTGAAGCTGAGCAGGCCCAAGTCTAGCTCACAGTCAGTATACTCTGCTCTTCTTCTGAGTGAATGTCAGTAGACACCATTGACTGGTTGATATACAACAATCTCGGTCACTGAATTTAATTGTTATAAGTTTGGCCTTTAAAATCAGTAAGATTTTGAGGGTGATAAACTGGCCATTTGTACCAAGCCCTGAATTGAGTAAAGGTAGTCAAACTCCCATACCTGCCCAAGAGTAAGCGGAACAGCATCCTGGGTGTGAGTACGCCCGATTTTGATGATCTGTGTAAACTCTTTGGATTTTGCTTGGAGAGCATCGTGGAGCTTCTGCAGTCCTGGTAACAGCACTTCATGAACCTCTACTGCGGCAGCAATGTGCATTGCTGTGGGGAAAGTATCATTCGAGCTCTGTTGGAGATTTTGCAAAAGAAACAAAAATGTTAATTCAGAGACAACAATGAACAAATTTGAATGTTTCAATTAACAAAACTCACTAAATACTCAACTCTCTCTATGATACTCAATAACATTTGTGTGTGGCAAGTCACTCAGGATCAAATAAGAAGCAACCTGGTTCCTTACACGTAACATGCTCCAAACTGCATTACATCCACCAAGTATGCTGAAAGTATTGTATATACATGTAATACAAAATACGTATTACAGCTGTCTGCTAAGAAATGACAGCAAAACATTCAGAAGTGCAATGTACAACTACATTTGAAGACAATGATAGTAACATCTTCCAATTATACAGTATACACAGTGTTTCATGAACATTTATTAACTTTAGAAAAATTCTATGAGGTAAGGATCAACACTTTGAAAGTAGGAAAGTCAAGTTGTCAGACAGATTGTGTAACTTGCCAAAATATTTAGGAACTGGGAAAACGCATTCCCTCAGGGACCTTCAGTCACTTCTATGACAATCTTCTCCATAATTTATAGTCTCAGTCTAATCATGAGAAAGCATCATATATGCGAAAACTGAGGAACATTCTACAAAATACCTGACCACTACAGTTAAAAGTATCAAGATCACTATGGTCTGTGTGCCTCACCTGCCAAATTCATAGTTGAGATCCCATCCCCTAAGGTGATGGTATTAGGAGGTGGGGTCTTTGAGAGGTGATTAGGTCACAGGGCAGAGGTCTCATGAATGAAATTAGTGCCTAGAGAGCTGCCCTCACCCTTCTACCACATAAGGACACAGAGAAAAGATGCCATCTGTGAAACAGAAAGTGGGTCTCTAACATACAATGAATCTGCTGGCGGCCTGATCTTAGACGTTCAGCCTTCAGAACTGCATAAATTAATTTCTGTTGTTTATAAGGTATTTTGTTACAGCAGCCCCAAGAGACTGAGACAATCACAAGAGGCAAAATTCCAAGAAAATGTCACAGACTGGAAGAACCTAAGAAGACATATGACTAAATGTTAACGCGTAGCATGGTCTGAATGCTGAAAGAGAAAAAAGACTTAGGTAGAAAAACTGGAGAAGTCCTTAAAAAGTCTGTTTAGATGACAGTAATGTACTAATGTTAATTTCTTAGTTTAGATAAATGTACCGCGGTTATATAATATGCTAACAGTAAGGCGAGATGAGTGAAGGGAATAAACATTTTAAAATGCCCTTGTAATTCTTTAATAATTATAAAATTATTTTAAAGTAAAGAGTTTTTAAAATAAACCAAACAATGAAAATATACATATATACTAAATTTAGGTATCTTAAAAATGACTTTTATAAAGTTTAAGAAATAAAGCCAAGATTCCTAAAAGAAATCACATACATAAGAAGTATTGTTATAGAATATAAGCTAAATGAACTCTCCTTGTCAAAAAGCCAATTCTTACTTTACATACAGAGGTGTCCAACCCACAGCCCAGGTGGGCAGTATGCAGATTTAGTGGGGAATTTTTGTGCTTATCTGTGGTGTCAGATATCACAAAAAGTAGGCACCAACCTTTTTTTGTTAATCAACTCTCTTTAGTGTTTCTATATTTAACACGTGCCCAAGGCAACTCTTCAGTGTGCAGCAGAAAAAAGAAAGGTTGGGAACCCCTGTTTATAAGAAAAATCTCAGGTGTACTTTATAATGTATAACAAAAAAAACAAGCGATCATATACCGACCTGGCTTTTATTAACATGATCATTGGGATGCACAGGGCTCTTGCTACCAAGTTCACCTCCCAGTATTTCAATTGCTCTATTGCTAATGACTTCATTTACATTCATGTTCGTCTGGGTTCCAGATCCAGTCTGCCATACCACGAGAGGAAAATGATCATTTAATTTACCTTCAGCCACCTGCAGGAAAAGTGTTAAAAACAAATAGTTTAAAAATAAAAAATATATATTTACTTAGCTATTTTAGTCAACCATAACTAAATTCCATTCATAGAACTATTGACACTTTAAAGATGTTCATTGTTTTCATATGCTAATACCGATGGTGCCAAAGAGTTTGAATATAGTTATCCCACAAATCTAAGCTTCTGCAGCCACCACTTGCTCCAACCACTGCTACTTCAGAAAGTAAAATATTATCTATTCTGCACGGCATGACAATTCACTGGTTACAAATGAAAACTGAACCAAAGCCATCTTCCTTATTTTTCTCCAACTGTCTCCTATTATAGCAGGCCACCTGTTAAGGCTGGCAAATAAATTAGGTTTTTAGATACATTTACTGTTGGTGCTCAGCAGGAATATCTAACAGATGTTACCACCAGAGTCAGCATGATAATGAGCCAGTGACATGAAAATGTGAGTTCACTAATAGCTACTTCATTGCACAGATGTCCAATGAGCAGCAATCGCCAAATGTAGAAACAAACACTGCCCAGATTTACCCCTGTTTTTGTCATATTTTTGTACTTTCAGCTCATGTGCTAGTTTTTGGACTGTATGCTTTCTAAAAGAGTGCTGTGTATCTTCTGAAATGATTTTAGCTTAAAAAATCAATTGGTCCACTTGAAAATAAATTTTATTTTTTCTAGTTAAATATATGTACTAGGTAATCAGTGTAGAAAATTTTGAGAACTGAGAAAAGCAGATAATGGTCACTATGGTTCTGCTCCTCACAAATCCTGACAATTAGCATGTGGACCTCTCCTTCCAGCCTCCATGCAATAAGGGGTGCATGTGTGTGTATATATGAAAACACATTTTCTGTTCATTTTTCTAAATAAAATTCGGATTATAAATACATACATTTTTGCAAACTCTCTTATTTCTCATAGGCTAGGCTCTGTTCTATGCCAATATTAAAAAAACGAATTTTCCATAATTTACAATGTAACTGTAACTTACATAGTAGCTATTATAGTCAGATATTGTACATTATTAGTGTAATGGACCATATTATATACTATCTACACAGTTTTTACACTATTATCTCTGCTTGCTTGCTTGAGGCAATGTTATTAGTGCATTGTGAAATCATACTCTTAATATAAATTATCAACCAATCAACCAGTTTTAAAAGGAACCATTTATATGTAGTATAATAAAATAGGAAATTAAATAAAGTTCCAACAGTTTTCTTCCAAAAATTTTTCTAAAACCTGTATAAATTACAAAGGGAGTCAAGAGTTTTAAAAATAAAAGGAATAAAATCAATCAGAAATTTTCTAAGAGTATTTCAAGCACCATATTAACATTCTCACTAGACAATAATGCTACCACCTTACCTGAAATTTATTAACTAAAAATTCATAGTGCCCTTTCCTCCTGCCAGAGCATGTCATCACCCTGTGGCCGGCAGGGCTCTGATGCAATTTAGTCAATACACTTATCACCTCCTACCTCATCCGCCGCCTTCATTATTGCATTAGCAATCTTTGGATCAAGACCATAGTCCTGGTTTACTTCAGCAGCTGCTCGTTTCAAGATGCCAAAAGCTTTAATAACTGGGACCTAAAATTAACCAGAAAAAAATCTCAAATTTACAACTTATTATTATGAAAGTTTATCATTTACGGCAGATACAAAAATTGAACATGAAGCAGTAACTTAAGAACCATTATAACCTTCAGTTGTTTAGGATATAAAGATTATAGACAAGTAAATAATGAATCAAGAATCACCATTATTATATATCTACTTGTTTAGAAAACCAAACAAAGGCAAAAACATTATTTCTTCATATAAATTTATGTGTATGCCTCCTCACATACACATACATACATACCCAAATAAATACAATGCACTCTTCATACTATTGTTACATACATCCACATACACACACCATAAAGCATATGTGCTTATTTCATACACTATATATAAGAACAAATGGTCCTCAATCATTTCACAGGCAAGAGTCATTATTTTCTTTAATGGGTACCAAATTGCATTACAATTTTTTCTTCTCTTAAAAAGAAAAAAACAATGATACATTTAACTGCCAATCAGTATGAGATTACTAGTTACCGAATCTGTCATAATTTTACCCTACAGCCAAAAAACAATATATTCTAAATAGTGAAGCCTTGACACTTTTGGTGATAAGTCACTGGAAATTACGCTCACAAGAATTTTTTTTTTTTTAAACTCAGGATTCTCTAAACTTTAAGTTGATAGCTTCTAATCAGCTTTCTGTGCAACCATATTTTCAAACCCTATTTACAGATCTTTCCATGGTCTATCTCAAATCACCTCATCGGATTTTTTTTTTTTTTTTGAGACAGAGTCTCAAGCTGTTGCCCTGGGTAGAGTGATGTGGTATCACAGCTCACAGCAACCTCCAACTCTTGGGCTTAAGCGATTCTCTTGCCTCAGCCTCCCAAGTAGCTGGGACTACAGGTGCCTGCCACAATGCCCGGCTATTTTTTGGTTGTACTTGTCATTGTTGTTTGAAGGGCCTGGGTTGGA
>CAUYRH010038191.1:0-59605 GCA_963574655.1 Perodicticus potto | reverse complement strand
CCCATTCTGAGGCTATCCAGGAACCGCCCTCCCTCTCCCCCAACACACACCCTGCCACCTGTTATCTCATTAGTATACAAGAAGATACTCATCACATCTGAGAGTCTAGGGCTTTAGGAGCTGTGTGCCAAAAAACAGGGATGAAGACCCCTAAGTGTATATATATTTCTTATTATAAATCAGAATACGTGGATAGTTTCAGGTTGGGTGAAATGAAGAACTGGCTTCCCACCATATCATGTAAAGAACATGATAAGATATAACATGTTGTAAGTAATTAACACTTAAAGATACAATATTTTTGTCAAAAGCTATGCATACTAATTTATAAATATATTGCACAGTGTGTACAAGCATACAGAACTTTTGCTAAATAGTCGCCATAACAATTGTCCATTCTTAGGAAATCATTCTTTTAAGTATTTGCAATCCTGCTGTTATAGAAATGAGACTAGGTCATCAAGTTGACTTTGCATCTTTCTAATGGTTGGTTTAGAATACTTAAAATTTTGGGAAAGTCGGTTGAGTCTTTGATTTGGCAACAATTCTATTTTACCATTTCATCTAACTTTTTCTTATTAAGATTCCTTCCCTAGGAAGAAGCAGCCTATCAATAGCTGGGTCCATGGTGAGCGATTCATTCTGCAGTTAAATGCTCTCTATACAAGTTCTGTTTGAAGGGGAAAACAAATGCTTTCTCACACACGCAAAAGAAGCCAAGATGGTGGCAGGTCCTTTGGCATGCCATAATTTTTCTTGAGATACTGTGTGGTAGTGCCACCCCTGGAGGGTAATTCTCTAATCTTGGGAACTCCCTTTTGCCATTTCTCAGCTTCTCCCCATTGTCCATCACCCCATACCCCCTACCCCATCCTATTTCTTCTACAACTTCTTAACTCAAGGCTTTCTAAGACTTTAAGCCTTTCTCACAGAGACAACTAATTTCACACAACTTCTGTGGGGATATTTCCTGCTTTTCCTCAAGTTGGACTGCTGCCTGGGAGGCGTGCTGAGCTCCACTCAAGAAATGCTTTCAGTGTGAGTCACATAGCACTCCATTTGATCAGTTCTGTGTTCATATGTTTATTGTTGGCTTATTTTAAAGGAAGCCTGCCTATCCTCTCCAAAGCCATTTCTGCCTCTGTGGTATTTGGAATTTATATGGGGAGCTGAGTATAGGAATTATAAGCAAATTTTATTCTTATGGATAGAATGTCTCTAAAGAGACAGAAAAAGATGAGTGAAAGGAAGAACATGACCAGTGAAGTTCTGAGAGTTCAAAGAACTAGAAGGTCTTTGGTTTGTAAAACTTAATCAAAAGCTAGAAAGGATGTTAAGCTCAAAATGAATCAATGACTGAGGACTCATGAGAGAATCTCAGATGAATTCATGTCTATTCCTTAGAGGATAAAACAGAAATGACAAAAGGCAAGGCTCACTTCTCTAAATTTGGTAAGGGGCAATGGTTAATAAACACGAAGTCCAGCTGGGGCCCACTGTGATGCTAGTCAGGAACCAACAACTTCACCTCAGAAATCTCCTCCCCAAAGCAGAATCCTGTTCCAGTTGATTTTAGGCACCTATGGAAATAAAATATCTGAGACCAGATTAGGGCGATAGTGCAAGTGATACCCAAAACACACAGAATGAAGGAAATTGACAGGTGGGCGGAGAAGATCACACTTAAGCACATATGGGTGGCAGTTCTGGGGTCCCCGTGTTCCTCCTGAGGCCATAAGGCAAATGGTGTCTATCTATCAGTACCTGTCATCAATGAAATCCAGTTTGGCCACGCTGCCTGCAGGTGTCAGCAGCTTGATTCCTGTTACTGGTTTGTTAGTTCCACCCCCTTCCTTCCTTCCTCTCCTCCCTCTCACCCTTCCTTTTTCCTTTTGGTCCACCCAAGTCTTTGCTGAATATGCCAGATGCTGTGAGAATACACATAAGAATAAGATGCTGCATCTTCCTCTCAACTTGCTTGTCACCTAAAAGGAAAGACAGGACAATCACATACAGCTGTGACACTGAGCAGTGGGTGGTGAGTGATACAAATGAGAACGCCACGGACCCGAGAGGAGGGGCAATGACAGAGGGCTGGCGGCACCTGAGAACAGTAGCTAGTGGAGGGAGGGAGTGGCTTGGGAAAAGTGGGTAGGGGTGGAGCCGGAGGGTTCCTTCCAGAGACAGAGGAAGAGAGCTGCTGGCAATTTCAAGCTATTTCACAGAGCCAAGCAAAAGGAAATAGAATGCCATCTGGAGGAATGAAAGGTAACTGCTCCAGCCATGCCACCCTCTGGTCACAAACTTTACCTGAGGGCTTAGTAATGTTCCAATTTCTGGGTCCCTGCCCCCCAGAACCCCTTATTTTGGAGGAGGAGGTAGCCTGAAAATTATGCATTTCTTACTAGTTCCCAGGCGATCCTGAGGGTGCTGCTCTAAGACGCACTGTCCAGGAACATGGCCCAAGGCTCCACCTGGCTGGCTGTTTCCTAAGCCTAGAAGTTTCTCCCTCAGGTATTCACGTGACTCCTGCTCCCCGGTTATTCTTCACATCTCCTCTCCTGACACTTTATCTCCTTCCCACGCTTTATCTCTCTTCAAAGCCCTTAGCAGAACTCAACACTATGGCATATTAATTTCTGTCATCCCATTGCACTGTAAACCCCACAAGAGGCTTTGTTTTATTGATCAGTGCCTACAGCAGCGTGTTCCTAAAACCTGCACTCCTGTAACTCAAGGCTTTGAAACAGCGTTGGGCCCGTGTTAGGCCCTCAATAGCGAATGCTGACTGAATGCCTGAGGCGTCGCCTTAGAAAGAAGGAAGATGGAACCGGGAACCTATGTAGTTGGTGGTAGGAAGAACGGCTGCTGCTGCTTCTCCATCTCACCAATACAGATACATGTTTTTCTTTTTGCTCTTGTTAGTAAAAGGTTTGGTGTCAGGAGTGGGAGAAAGGGAGGCTACAGAAGTATGTGGGACGTTAAAGTAATTGGAGAGCTTTTGGAGCAGCTGCGTGGAGACTGCCCTACCTCATCAATCCATCCTCCTATGGAAAAAGAAGAATGAAGCCCTCACTGGGGCAGAGAAAAACAAGGCAGGCTGTACTTCTCTCCAAGATACTGACGTGACTTTCCTATTGGATACTATGTGATGTTCTACTTGTCACTTAGGCAGTTTTCTTGGCCTCTACACACAAGTCTGAACACTTAGGGAGAACTGCACTCTCTCAGGTGTCCTCATCCCTGCTCCATAAGCTGAGGACTTAGAATATTTTCTCTGTAGCCAACATTTCCAACTACTCCAGACATCATGCTGCACAAGGTCATTCTAAATATCCCAGCCTTCGATGCGTTTAGCAGTTTGGATGCCAAATGTCTTATTCTCACGTAGGCAGACGTCTCATGCAAACATGATGGAGAGAACATAATAAGACCCCAGCCCTATCGTATTACCAGTCTTGTGTCCCCATCACAGACACAAAATCAGAAAGAGGAACTTAGAGGACGTTTATGTGATCCCTGAATTGGTCTGATAAGATAAAGACATTCTGAAAAAAAGATAGGCGAACCAACGAGGTCTCAGGAGGGAATGGGTACAGAATCTGTAAGTGCAAAAACTGGTGCAGAGTTCTCATCTGGGGATAAAACGGGTGATACCCTAGAATTTTCATCTGTCGGTCATCTAAGACTGAAAGGCCACAAGGACACAGGAAGGGTGTGTTAAGAAAACAAAGGTAGAGAGAAAGCAGGGAGAGAGAGTGTGTGAACCTAATAGCCTTGCATTTTCGTTTGGCTTTAAATGCTTGCTCATGTTTTATTTACTTACGTGTCTCAGTTTGGATTGTTAGAGTAAACTAGAAGCCCCCAGGAGATAGACTGCTGCTCTCTCTGCAAGACACTGCCTGGCACAGCTGCTTGGAAGATTCTTAGCTCTCCTTGGAGGTAAGAAGTGACGGCAGGGAGATTGGGACCACCGGTCTCCTGTACTTGGTCAGGAAGTGTTTGTGGAACGAGGGAGGATGAGGGGCCTGGAGAGACGGAGCAGACGACAGCCCCACTTCTCTCACAACTAAAGGACGAAGAGAAAAGACCCATTCATTTGGCTCAGAATCCTCAGAGTTAAACATGTATTCTTCTTGCTTTCAATTCCAGCTTGGTTTCTCGGTCCATCGGGCTCCCAGCTGACACAGAATCTGCCCAGGTGGTTAATGAAGGAACTATTTATAGATATGTGGGCCAGGCAAGGGGACAGATGAGGGGTGCTGAGGTACCCAGAGATTAGTGACCCCGGGGTCTGAAGAGACAGACGATGGACAGAAATGACCTTTCTCAAGGCTGAGAGAGCTGGCCCTGGGAGGGGGAGTGTCCGGCAGGAGCGGTGGCCTTGGAGGCTGGCAGCTGTTAGAACTGCGGCGGCGCTGAGACCGGGAAGAAAGACCCCAGCCTGTCTCTCTTCTCTCTCAAGCCCAGAGACCTCGCCCCCCAGGCACAGAGAAGAGAAGGGCAGAGAAGAAATGGCGATTTCTTTAATCTTGCTTGACTTGCTTTTTGACTTCTTTGGGGCTTATTTAAAGCTGTGCCCGCACCCTTTTGCGCAATGTAATAGATATTAGATAATGGGGTCCAACTGGGAAGGTTCCAGGTAATGTGAGGTAACAAGGAAAGAGTCACGGGAAATCACTGAGCTGGCTTCCATTCCCTCCTCCCTACCATCAGCGGCCCCTAGTAATGCTCGGTGGCTCTTCCAAAGGTTGCAAGACATTTCCCTCAGGGACCCTCCCTTCATCAGGTCCCCATTCAAAGAACTGTCCCTTCAAAGAACCAGGACCTCACCTCCCACTTCACAGAGGAAAGAGGGGCAGTTGGCCAGTTTTCTGTCTCTGCAGAGACCCAGCTCCAAACCTTTCCTGCGTCTCTTTATCTACAGTCTCCGCCTCTCCTTATCTCTACCACCTGGCATAAAACCTGAACATACTATTCTTACAAAGTAAAAGCAAAAGAGCAAAACACTCCTTCAACTCTAGCTATTGACTCCCTCTCTTCTCCCCCTTCCCTGTACTGACAAGCTTCTTGAAAAGACAGTCTTCACCCCCGGCTAATTTCCTCACATCCCAATTGGTCCTCAACCTACGGAGCTCTTGTTTTCACTCCCCACTCCAGCAAAAGCACCTTGGATGATATCACAAAGATTTCCTGGATGGCCAGACCAGCGGGCACAATTTCCCAATACTTGATGTGACTTACCTCCCCCTTCTTGGATCTCTGTTTTCGATCCTATATTCTTACTCTCTTTCTAGGCATTTCTTTTACTTTCTTCTCTGGCTTTCCCCCTCTGCTGTGTTCAGTTTTTGGCTTTCTTTTTTTTCGTGTAACGAGCACTCCCGGGTGCTCCAGTGTACACTCAAGGTTTCAAGAAATTCTGTTGACACACAAGTCACTGTGATCTCTTTCATTGTCTAGATAGCTCTCTCTCGCTTCAGACCCCTCCATCCAACTGGGGGCTTTATAGGCACCTCAAATTATACACATCCAAAAAGGTGCTTATCTTCTCTGCAAAGAGCTCAGTCTGATTAGGCAGTCCCAAGAATCACTTTCCACTATTTCCTCTTTTCTCCTCCCATCTGGTTACCTAATGGTGAAAATTCTACCTCCTGAATAGTTCTCTAATTGGTTCTTTCTTTTCCTTCCATGATCACTGCCATGAGTGAAGACCTACCTCATATTTCTACGGTCACCATAACGTCCCAGTTGTCTCACTGCCAATCTTCAGCCCTCAAGTCTTCCCTACTCAATGATGGCAGAGAAAACTTTCTTTCGTAAATCTAATCATCTAAATTCCTGCTTAAAATTCTTTGTGAGCTAGCACCCTGTCACCTGTGTGAGAAATCAGAACTGTGTGTTGGGGGACACAAGGCATGTCACTGCCTCCCCTCCCCTCGCAGCCTTACTCCTACTAGGAGAAATCTCTTCCATGGTAGTTTATCTCTACTTAATTGTTCTGGTTTTCTAGACTTGACCCAATTTTCACCTGTAGTTGAAAGAGTTATATAGAGTGGATATAAAGTTCTTAAATTGCACTTAAACTTTATGTCCACCCCGTATTTATTCCCTGTATCTTGAAACCCTTAACCTAATTTCTACTTGTTCTTTGTGACTGAAATCAGGGCCATGTTCTCTTAGTACTAGTCCTTGAAAAGAAAAAAGGGATTAAATACCTTGCGTAGTTAACAAACCACTCAAATTCCTGTTTGTCCTTTAAGACTCATCTTATCCAAGTATCCTTTTTAATCCTTTTCTCTGCCCTTCAGTCTGGATTAAGTGACCCTCTCCTGCTTTCACCGGGCACCAAGAGTTTCCTCTGGAAGCACAAGGATCCCAGGGTGGAATCGTTTACCTGTCTGAGTGACTCATTACGCTGTCACCTGGGCTGTTCTTTGATCTCTGTAGTTCCAGACTAGCAGCAGGCAGACACCCTACAAATACTGCTAGATATAAAATGAGAGTCTCTCTCCTTAAACACTTCCCAGCCTTGCCAAATTACTTTCCTTCATCCCCAACAACTCTAGAGAATAGGAAAGGAAAACAGATGTCTAGGTTCACCACAAGTGGTGGTGTCAGTTGTAAAGTGGGCTCACCTGGCCTGGGATTAGTCTTAACTCCATCCTTATCTCTTCAAATCCTTTTACCTTTATGGAGTTCTGCTTCCTTGTTTATTAAATAAAGGGATTGGGCTAATTTTTTGGTTTTTGGCCTCCTCCAATTCTGATATTCTATGACTTAAAAAAATCATCTATAGAATAAAAACTCATCCTTTTAATTAACTGCAAGTCCTAAGTTTTGAAATCCTATTAGAAGGGATTCATCCTTCAGGAGAACCGACTGGTGGTAAGCACTGGGTATCAGTGTAACCACTGAGAGAGACTGCTGGTTATCTCTAGCAGGTTCCCCCAGATCTGGCCCCCTCATCAAAGGGTGAAGACCATCTACTGACTTCTGACCGGTAAGAAATGAGGTTTGAACTTCTGGACAGTGGCCTTAAAAGGAAAATGACCTTTCTTTTCCATTTTCCTGGTGGCTGGACTCAGTGATAGAAGACTCCAGAGGGAGCTGAACGTTGAGCACAGCAGAGCTGCCAAGCAGCAGGAGCCTGGGTCTCTAGCGCTACCTACCACCCACAGCTGTTCTGGATTTTTACATGAGAGACAAATGAATTTCTTTTGAAAGGTTTGGGATTCTTTGTTATAGCAGAACCAAACAAAAGCAGAAACAGCCCAACCCAGTATCTGTATTACCCTTACTAAAAATATCTGATATAAGAAGAAAATATTATTTTCAACGTACACTGAAAACTGAAAGGAAAAAAGATGCTCATTTTGTTGGAGAAAACCACTTAGAAATGTGCTTCAGCCTTTAATAAAATGATCTTAGAGGAAATGAACGACACTAAAGATCCTAAAGCTTCCTATTCTGTGTCTGCTTTATCATAAAAAAGCTAATGCCTAGAGGCAGGCTGAGAAACATTTACTTAGCAAAGCAAATTCTAATGCAATAAACCATTTATCTACTGATTGATCATAACGAAGACTAAAACAAGCCACCAAAAGAGCTTTCATTTTCTGTTTGGTAATTCCATTTACAAAGATAGAAAAAACATAAAATGATTTTGTTAGCCAGCACAATATAGGCCAGGAAGTTATGAAACATTTACATACTTTGCTGCTTTTCAAGAGGTGGAAGTGATTTTGCTTCATGTTATTACCCAGTAAGCACTTTGGTGCCATAACATAAAGGATCCATTATCAGAGTGCGCTCCACGGAGAAGGGAGCCCAGAAGGGTTGGAAACAGCCCTCCTCTGCCTTGCTCAGTGGGCAGGGAGAGCACCGTCCACCTGTGAGTGCAGGTCAGGGGAGAGTCACAGCCCTGCACGTCTTTAACAAGCAAAGCAGGAGGCCCCAACACTAGAACATACCGCAGGGAAGAAAGCTTTGGGTATAATGAGCTGGTAAACAATCAGCACTTGGGGGCTGTACTCTGAGCTGGTGTGTAGGAAAACTAAATATATTCTACCATTAACAAGTGGCGAGAGCTATGAGGAGGCCTCAGAAGGAGACCTGGGACCTGATTAAGGGAGAACAAGTTCATTACCCACACACTGACTTGAAGGGGAAAGGTTCAAAACCAACCACATCCCCTTTACAGCTCCTCGTGCCCCCATTGACAGAGCACACAGCCCGACCTATCGTCCAGAGCTGAAGTGGCACCTGCTTGGCTCATTACAGTGGTGTGATGCTGACGCTCTCTGGTTCTCTGACCGGACTAGATTGGGGTTTCAGGGCTCAGGAAGAGTGAAACAGAGGCAGGAAAACTAGAATCAGAATTCTGAGGGAGCTTGAAAGCCAGGCGGAATATTCTGGATTTGATAGTGTTAACAACAGGAAGCCAATGTAGGCTTTGAGCAAAGGAGTAACAAGAGAAAAGCCTCAAATGAAAAAGCACTAGAGAAAGGAAAATCTGTCAGGAGAAAATGACCTTAACCCAGACTGAGACTTTAAGAAAAAAATTCCTGGATATGGCTGGTGGTCACCATAGGAAGACAAATGAAATACTTTTTATAAGAATGGAAGGGACTAGAGATAAATTGTTCTCTGGGAATTGAACAAGAGGGTCATTTGAAGACATGAAGTAAAACTCCTCAAGGAAGCGAACATACTGAAGAATAAAAAGGCTAAACCCGGCTCTGTGCCCATAGCACAGAGGTTACGGCCCCAGACACACACCGGTCTGGCAGGTTCAAACCTGGCCTGGGTCAGCTAAACGACAATGGCAACTGCAACAAAAAAATAGCCGGGTGTTGTGGCAGGCACCTGTAGTCCCAGTTACTCGGAAGGCTGAGGCAAGAGAATCGCTGAAGCCCAAGAGTTTGAGGTTGCTGTGAGCTGTGATACCACAGCACTCTACTGAGGGTGACATAGTGAGACTCTGTCTTAAAAAAAAAGAAAGCTGAAACCACAATTTTAGACTGAGAGGGGACACTGCCAATGACTACACCAGGACAGCTAGTGCAAACTGGGACAGTCCCTGACAATTCTGGGCCAGGGCTGTGCAAATGGGGACATAAGGCCATCCTGTCAGAAATAGGCTTCAGCACCAACGCAGATGACAACTCAGATCCCACAACCCCTCTGATCACTGTGCTCTGGCCCTAGATTTCTCGAAGTTCAGGGCATTCAAATAAAGCCCCCATCAGGAGACAAAGGGATAAAAACCCCCTGTTGAGAGGGAATGGCCAGGGAGGGAAGGTGGAAAACAAGCAGGACATCCCTGTCGTTGAACTTGCTCTAACGAGTCACTGTGCTTCTCATGGATCTTTTCAATATGCCACGCCCTGACTTGGGGCCTCTTTGCTTACAGGATTTGAGGACCAAGCTACGTTTTAAAAATGTCTTACGTCCCTTAAGTCTATTTCCCTGACTCTCCATGTCCTGTGTCCATAAGCAGGGCTGTAGGTACAGCATGGGCGCGGCTCGTTAACACACACCAGCTGGTTCGTGGGCTAGACCCGGCCGGCTCTCACCTCTGGAAGGGGGGAGTCTACCGCATCAGAGCTACTCCCACAGAAAGAATAGACAAGGGAAAGCATCTGCCCTGAGAGGGGAGAGGCATCTTGAAAAAATGCAGGGCTGGGTGAGGAAGGCAGAGTCCTTGGGAACTCAGCAAACAGACCCGGTGCTTAAGGGTTCAAGTCCCAAGAAGCAGCCGCGATGGTGGGGAGCCAGCTCTCTTGGTACCCACAGCCTGGGTGGGGCAGGGCTGGGTACTCAGGCTTGGCGAGGCTCTAGAAGGGGTTTCTCTCCATCCTTCTTGGACCATTGATCTTCCCTATCAGTCCTAAAGAGGCTGTTCATCCCCTCGGCACTTACACACTGTACCCTAACTTCATGTGTAGGCTATTTTCTCTGCTAAACTTCGAGCTATCAGAGGACACTCATTCTGTTGGTCAATGTTCCAGCACACGACGGACATTCAGATATGCTTGTTGAATGAATGACTGCACAAGCCCATGGCCACTTTCTGTGCCTTTGTGTGTGTGTGACAATCTAAAATTCTCTCATCATCTGTCTTCTGTCCCTTATGGGCCCTGCTTTTTGAATGATTCACTGCCAGTGACTCATCATCACCGTAGAGAATGTGATTAAACTTCCAATTTTACCTACATAATCTACGCCTTTTCTTTATTGTTCTGAAAATATCTGTTCTAAAAACGAGATTAAATCTTCAGTTTTTCTTAAAAGCAATTATATTCTATGCCTCAATAAACGGCAGATAGAGAAGTATGGTTTGTGGAGTCCTGCAGAACTAGGACAGAGTCCCACCTGCGTCCTTGTGCTGTGACCTTGGGTTAGCTTGCTGTGAACTGGGACGAAAAGGTTGGGACTCCTTTAGCTTATTTGTACAATGGGGATACCAACTGCATAAAGTTACTGAGAGAATTAACATTTTTATAGATATTCGTTTTAAGTATTGATAAGTATTAGCTATTTTATCACCCTATTAAGTATTTACTAAATGCCTAGAACCATGCAATTGCAAAGCAATGCCCATATTATTGCTTTGATCCTCTCAACAACTTAGTGAGGAAGGTTCTAATATTACCTCCATCGTCCCAGATAAAGAAACTGAGGCCCAGAGAGGTTACGGAAGTTGCCTAAGGTAACAGAGTTACCAAGCGTAGGTAGGAATGCAGAAATTGAAACCCAGGCAGTTCAACTTCAGAATTATGCTACATTGACCGGCATGGAGAGCGTTCCGTGTAAGTGCTTTTCAAAAATCATGGCCACCTTACTTTACAGTGATGCCAGAATTTACTTTTTTACTGTCTTAGATTTCTCTTTTACCTTTACTAAGAAAACAAAGGTCTCATTTCCTGTGATGCAAAAGATCCTTGTTTTTGTTTGTTTGATTGTTTCTTTTGTCCCCGACATCACAGTATAATAAATAAGTAGGTTTGCTTTCAGGGAAACAAAGAGATGAGAGAGAAACAGAGAACATAGAGTGAAAAGTGCTTGCGTAGGAGTCTAATTCCCTGACTGGCGTTTGTTACTGAAATGCTTGACTTGGCATCTGTGGCCCCTGAAGCCCTCTGACACTAGAGTATCAGTAAATACTAAAGTCAACTTCTTTTCAACGCTTTGCTTCGTTCCTTCTTAGTGCATTTTTAAATCTTGCTTGTGGATGTGTAATTTAATATAGTTATCTCAAAACGAAAAGGTATCAGCTTTAGTCATCAGATTTTCCTTGTCTATAAATTCGCTTTCTGAGACACTTCAGCATCTGTTACACAACTGGCACTATCCAACTGTTGCTAGTTTATGTGTAAAGAGGACTGAGCTCACTAGCTGCTCTCAGGAGGCAGGCTGGGCTGCTCTGAGTGTTCTTTTATTCACACGCAGTGTCCTAATCATATTACAAGTGATAATTACATATTATTAGATTCAGCCAAGACCTACCAAATTATAAGACTGCAAGAAATTGGTCTTCCCCATAATTATTAACAAGCACCCCCAAATTGTATTAAGGGATAAAAATGAGGTAGATTAGAATGATAACTTTGGATGGGCAAAGCTGGTCAAAAATAACGTTAAATACTAATATTCCATGTCTTTCCATCAGATTCTTATTCACTGGAAGCATAAACTTGCAGAAAGTAGCCTCTAAGTACATAAAGACAAACACTCCCAAACCTGAGCAGCAGTTCTGTCTTTGGCGGTGAGAGAAGGACACGTCTAATGAAGGTAAAGATCCCCCATTTTCAGTGGTGAGGACACTTAGAAATATTTCCAGTTGTAAAGGAGCTCTGGGCACCTGTTGGTGGACAGGTGCGCCTGGCTTCTCCAGCTGCTTCTCATTGTTTCTTTTATTTTCTTTCCACCGTTCAGACATGTTGGGATTAACTTAGTAAGTGGCAGCAAAAGAGAAAATGGCAATTATTACTTTCGTTGCTGAACAACAGGGAAGGTAGTGTCACTTCCTCCAGAAGGCTTCCAGTCACTGTGAGGTCCACCCAGAAAACGGTGCACCTGGTGGCCTCATTTCCTTGGCAAGGTGCCACTTGGGGATGCACGCCTGCTCAGCCACAGCAGCCGGGTAACTTATCCCAGAGTGCCATACCGGAATGATTATAGACAGAGGGACTGTTGAATGGAGGAGTGAGGTTCTAGGTCACACCAGCCTGTGATATCTGTTTATCTTGTGATCTGATACCAGCCGAGACAGGTAGAATTTACTGCTCTACAGCTTGTGGCTGCACCATCAGCCTTGAAACACAGGCTCCTGTCCCCAAATCTCTAAGGAGGTTGACAAATTCCAGGATATAAAGGAGACACACTCCTTGTGTGTCCAGGAGACCAAAGAAAGGCCTCAGATGTTCACTCCTTTCCATTGTGGAAAAATTGGGGATAGTATTATCATCTGTATCCTCTGCTTCACCTCACTACCACCTCATCCTGGCTCCCCTAAAACTGAGGGCATGTCTGTAAAATGTCCTCTGTGAGCACTGTATTCGTGGGAGCCCTAAAGGCAGCACCAAGATACTTTGAGCGAGAGAGAGAGAAACCCAATTCTCTTTTCTACTCACAAATTCTACTTTACACCTTTCCTAAAAAGAACAACTTTGTTTTAAGATTCCGGGCTCTACTGGAGGATATATTTAAGGTTCTTCCAGCTCTAAAAGGCAGGCATGCCATACTCTCCAGATTCAAAGAAGGACCCCCTGCAAGTGTGAGCAAATAGCATGCTGTCTGTACCACAGCAAGTCTTCAGGATAGTAAGAACTTGCATAGTTAAGTAACACACGGCTTTATACCCAGCAACGTGCCTCAGTAAAAAAAGGCATATAGAACTCTGGCTAACCTACAGAGCAAGAAAATCTGATTGTTTTTCCCTCAGAAAGGCACCTGTAATTTTACAGCTGACTACTTTTCTTCTGCTTATTTTGAGTGGAATCATTTGCATTGCCCAGATCTGAAACTCTTTCTAATAACACTCTGCAGGTTCACCGGTACACATAAAAATCGTGAGGCTCAGCTCTGAAGTTAGTCACTGGTGAATTTCAACCCCCTGCTCCTGCACACACTGCGAAGGAAAGGCGTTAGTGCTCAGGTCGTAATTCACGTGGGGGAACAGCATCACCGAGCATGGACTAAGGCAAATACTGCAAACGCTGCCCGGGGCTGCTGCCGAGACAGAGCCCCATTCAACCCTGGGTCCGCTGCCGAGATGCGCACCCCATAAAAGTATGGAAAGCCAGACGTGTGTCCACCACGGTCCCTCCGTGGGCGAAAGCAAAGACCCAGGAGCCGTGTGCGCAGTTTACACGGGGGAGCAGGAAGGTGCAGAGTCACAGAGACCACAAATCAGAAAAAGTGAGGCACACCTCAGAAGCAAACCGGCACCCCCTGAGCCGAATCGGAGCGGTGCAGGGCTCCAAAGTCTCTCCACTTACCCAGCATAGCGGTTGTTATAGAGGCGGCTGTGCCCTGGCTGCAGAATCTTCAAAAAGAGCCAGCAGAGAGGCAGCAGAGCCGCTGCCGGGCCCCTGCGCTCCCCCAGGCACTTCATAGCGTCCGTGAGAGGCGCTGCGAGGGGCTTAGGCAGCCCCCCGGGGAGGCTGGAGGTGGCTCACAGCACCCCCTACACACCGCACGCCTGTTCTGGCAGGGGGTGGGGGGAAGGGCTGGGAGTGAGCAAAATGTGACACTTCTTCCCAGCCACAGGGAAAAAAAAGTTCAGGCAGCGGAGGAAGGAGAGTCGCTCCTGGGACCCGGTCTTGGGAGAAGCGGCAGCGGCGGCAGCGCGGCCCAGCAGCCGGGCTGATCCTGAACGGGCGCCCCCGGCAGGGCTGGGCCTCCCCGGGGCTGACTCGGGGAGGGGTCCGCTGGGGGCTGCTCCCTTTGGGTGGCTCCTCTTTGCCTTGCCAGGGCGGAGCCCCTCGCCTTTCTGTCAACCTGTCTCTGCTACCTTCTACAGCAGGAGGGCCCTACCCCAATTGCGAACCATTTGTCTGCGGCTGAGCTAGCAGGCTGGGGAGGACGTTCGGGGCCCCAGGCTTTGAGCTCCCAGGAAAGCTTTCTGCGGTTCCCCGAAGCGAGAGCAGCCTGGGACGGTGCTCAGGGGCGAGGGGCGGCTCCTGACCTACCTCCCCGGGCGGGTAGTGGCTTCAGTGGCCTCGGGAAGGTCCTGGCGTCCCCGCTGCGCGCCACCCAGGAGACAGGAGGCCTTCAAGGGAGGCCACCTAGGGAGCCAGGCTATTTAATCAGAACCCCTGGGGATGGGCTCGGTGTGAGCCCACCGTGCTGGGCTGGAGCGGAGGCTTCTCAGAGTTGGTCCCACCTCGGATCACGGGGAAGCTCCTTAAACTGCAGCCCTCACAGCGGCTCGGGGGCGGATTCCGCAGCTCTAACAAGCTTCGGGGCGGTCAAGATGCTGCGGGCCCGTCAGCCACACTTGGACTTCACTTTAGAATGAGGTCGGCCTTGTCTTCTCTCACCGCAGCAAAGCATTTCCTTCTCATTTTCTCCATCAAGGCTTTTGTTTTCTCTTTCTCTTTTGTTAAATGTCAGGTTAATGTGAGGGTACAACCGACTAGGTTAGGACGTTTGCGCTTGTTAGGTGGAGTCGGTCTTGTAGCTGCGTCCTGCGTCTCACAGGCGTGCCACACACCCCTACACTGTGCCCATTAGGTGGGCGCACACCCATCCCCCTCCCTCCCCAACTCTAAATTGAGTTCTTCTCCTATATGGGCATGAATGAGATGGTCTACTGGCTTCATATTAGCACTGAGTACATTGGATATTTGCTTTCCATTCTTATGATACTTTACTAAAAGGTATGTGTTTCAACTTCATCCAGGTAAATAGGAAAGATGTAAAGTCTCTGTCTTTTTTAACAGCTAAGTAGAGATTCCCTGGTATTACCACAGCTCGATTTACAAATACCAAGATGTGGCAGCAACCTAAATGCCCATCAACCCAGGAATGGATTAGCAAACTGTTTTTTCTTTTTGCATCCACTTATTCTACTCATGTACCCCAGAGAGCCCACCGAGGGCCTCTGCCCTGCCCTGTTAGGTAAGCATGGTATTATCGAGGGTGCCCCTCTTATTCCAGAAGAGAGAGTGAGCCCAAAATGATAGCCGGAGTACCTGTTAGAAGAGAACGCTCCAAATCGTCCCCATTTTCACTACCTGAGAAGTTGAACCAAACTCCTCGGACAGATTCAAGGTCAGGTTCATGGCAGAGATGAAATGGTTTTCATTTGAAGTCAATCTCTGAAGTTCTCTTCAACTCCTCCAGCTTTAGCTCAGTAAACGTCTTCCCTGGGTCCTCTCTCTGACATCTGGCATGTCCTCTACTATGGGACTTACTGCGTCATGTTACATTTTTGTCTGGTTTCCTCATAAAGCTGTCTTCTCCTCAAATGCCGAACTCTTCCCCTTTTGTCTTTGTGCACACTTCCTTTTACACGTACCTCCTTAAGAGAACACGGTGTTTACTGAAGGAATGGGCGGCAGTGTTTGTGGAGTGAATGATGAACCTGGGAAGGGTTCATTCATCCAACAGCACTTCTGCATCTGCATGAAAAGATCACCCTGGCAGCAGAGAGCACTATGACCGCTTCTGCAGAGTGGAAGTTCCCTAGGTGGTCAGGTCTCCTGGTTTTGCTCATTTGTTTATGTTGTCTTCCTTCCTGACCTCATGGCCTGGCACCTTGGTCATTCTAAACTGGTCAGGCCTCTTTCTCAGCAGGACACATAGCAATACTTGAGGCCTTTCGGATAAGGCCAAGAAAGCCCATACAGCAGCCAGTGAACTGTTGAATTGAGAGGTTACTGTGTAAACAAAACACTTCATCTTTGTGCATTTCATTATGTCAGAACAATGTATAAATCTGTCTTTTTATATCACAGCCTTAAACTAGGAATGTTCACTCTCTGACTAGGAATTAAGCTCATCCTCAAATCATTCTGAAAGACTGAATCCAGCAAGCATGTTCTGCAAATGTTCTCTGGACTCTCAGAATAATTTCCTGGACCACGAAAAACTCAGAAGACTAGAAGACATCCTATAACCTTCCCAAAAATTTCAGATCAAAGAGAAGTTCTCAAACAATAGAAGTCATGCCTAGCAATCATTCTTTGCTTTTGTAAGGCCCAGGTTATCTGATCAAACTTCTCTTGCAGGAGATAAGCTCCCATAAAATGAGTGATAAATGGAGTCCATTTAGCCAGTGGGAGGAGAGAGAACAGTTTTATAGATGAATTCAAAGATAAAAGTTCCATTTTTAAGGCCCTGAGAGGGAGTGAATTATTAAGCCAGAACCGTTAGGGGTTCGGAGATGGGAAGACAAGACATTCTACTTATTGGCTATGGTTTTGTCATGTTTTAGTGAAAGAGTGAACTGCATTAAGAGAAATATTACCACGCAGGGAAAGAACTGAAACTACGATTGGGAAAGGCAAATGTCATCCCTGGGATTTGGGTCCATCGTTAATGACGAGATAATGTTTACTGTTCCTTCCACATCTGAAATGCTATGATGCTGTGGGGAAAGATTTTGCACTCGCTTCCCCCAGTTGGATGAGAGACCATAGATTTATTTTGGTAAAGCTATCTGGAGGAGAAGAAAATGGCGTCGGTGGTAGCGCTTTGGGTAGTGGGTTCCTGCCGTAGTGGGTTTTGTGCTCATTCCTCAATGTCTTGCTAACATAGACCCCATCAGTCCTCCTTGATGGCTTTCTGTCCTTGTTCCAACAGGCGAGGAAACAGCAAACGTGAAGTTAGGTTACAGCCTTAGGTGGTCTTGGCAAGTCTGTGAGGAATGTTCTAAAGCTTCCTTTAACGACAGTCACTAACAATTCCCTGCTGACTGCCCTGAGCTCCTCCCTCTTGCGCCTGTGTCTTTGGTCTTTCTCTCACCAGCGATCCACCTTTCTCCCTCCCTTAAACACAAGCCGCCTGTCCTCTTTCAGGCTTCCCAGAAGCACACTCTTGAGCCCGGACCATTTGCTCTCCTTCCCTTCCACCTACTGAATCTCCGTCAAAGACCAGCCGTCGGTTCTCTGTTCTCACTCCACACTGGCGCCGTTTCTGAGGCTGTTTACCACGCAGTGTTTGAGATTCTCTTTTCCCGTGGGCCCTGGGACATCGTCCTCACCTTCCTGGGGTTCCTTCTCTATTTTCTGCCTGCTAGAACGGCAGATGTCTCACGGAAACCTTTGTGTGGCCTTCTCTTCTTGATCCATGTCATGGCAGACATGGGCTCTGGTTTTGTGACACTTTGTAGGGGCTGGGCAGATAAATAAACCCACTGTTACATTCGGCGTTTCCATGTATCCTATAGGAACTCATCAGATGAGGTCTGACAATGAAGTTCATGGGTTTAATTGTCTGACCTCATAGATGCAGCAATAGGAAGTTACGCGGACAGGGGCAGATCACGGCTTAGTGTGCTCTGAGGAAGTGGACATTTCAACCAAGTGTGAGCAGGAGCCAGCCATCCCAACAAGGGTGATGTAGGGGAGTGAGGGATGGGACAAGACCATTGCAGGCACCAAGGACAGCAGGAACTGTCCCTTAGTAATTCCCAACGGGAGGAAGAGGAACATTCAGGCTCCTCTGCTTGCCATTAAAGGCCCTTGAAAGTGTTTTCATTTTGATCTTCCTCAATATTCACTGAATACTCTGCACCTTTTCTTTCCTTTGTGTTTGCTTACGGTGTTTCCTTGATAATGAGAATGGTCATCTCTATTCTGCCTTCCTATCTTTATTCAGCCCAATCCTTGCATCCCTGCCAGGTCCAGCTCAAGTCAAACAAAGCCATTGCACTGACAAAGCCGTTCCATTTCTGCCTGCAGTGGTCACCCTCCCTGAGTAGACAGTGTCTATTCATGTACCAGTCTTAGGTCTTACTGTGTGGTCACACTTTGCTCAAGATGACCATCTATTATATTCCACAGTGTCTGGGGCAGTGCTGGCTTCACAGCAGACAGCCACTAGCAAAGCCTTGACTTGCCTTTCAGCCCATAGCTCTCAGGACCTTCTAACTGTCAGAGGAGCTCTGGGCCAGAGCCCCAGCCTGCACCCTTGTCCTCGGCCAGGTGTCTCAAAAGAAGAGCCTTGCTCGCTTAGATGAAAAAGCAATTGGGAGAGTTTAAGTCTTATTCACAGGAAAGTCGATTATTATATTTTGTGGTCCTTATAATTATGTTACGAAGATGTTTTGTAGACCAAAAATGACAACAAAAAGATGTTTTGTAGAATTTATAGAGCAAACCCTCTTTAGCGTAGGAAGGTAGGGATGAGTCCAGCTTTCTGGCTGAAAGCAGCACCTTCCCCACTCTCCGGGCTGCTGCTTCCTTCCCTCCTCCTCTGTCTCCCATTCTACCTCTTCCTTCCCTTTCTTCCTGACACCTGACCTGAGATGCTTACAAAGGAGTCAGGTAGTGAAAACATAGTAGACAAAAACACTTAGAAAAACTACTATGTTAGTGCTGGGAAAGGGACGCATGCATATTGCCGTTTGTGATATTACCGTGTTTTAATGAAAATTAACAGAAATGTGAGAGGGATGGAGCAGGGCACAGAGATTTTATAAGTCAAAATCAAAAGCAATATTAAAGCAAATGAATGGAAAACTCTCCTACCCATTTGCCGAAGGCAGTGAGAGATAATGAATCAAAAGGAACAAAACCCAATCAGAACAGAAACAGCCTAATGACAGAACAGATTCGGATGTGGGCAAAAAAGATTAGGCAGAGGGAGAATTTCAGATACAACCAGGGCTAAAGAATAGGTGGAGGGACTTGCCTTAAGACAAAAAGCTGTGGAGAGGAGTGAGGCAGCCAGGCAAGCACTGACACTTCCCCTCCAGACACAATGGGTGGTGCTGAAGGTAGGAGGAGAAGAAGGTTTTCTCGGTGCTGAAGGACAGAGAAAGAGGACATAGGAGAGCAAGAATAGAGGGAGAATTCTTTCAGTCTGTCAGGAACTGAACCGAACAATAAATAGCAGAAGACTTTGAAATTGGCTGGAAGGTATCACAAGGAGGCATTGATCGAATGAAGAGGCAGGAGAGACACAAAAACAAAATTTTCTAAAGGCTTCTCTGACTTTTAGAGAAAGATAGCTTAAAAAAATGGGTTTACATTCAAAAAGAGAATTTGAAGAACGGGACATTGTAATTATATTTAGTAAAAACAAATAAACACAGAATTTTTTTTTTCAAAAGGACCATGGAGAATAATGGCATAGCTTGTAGAAATTTTTGACTGAGAAAAAAATCAGTGTTGCAAAATGCTCACAAGAGGAGGAAATTAAGTTATCTAAAGGGTCAGAGGAGAAAATCTGTGATGGAACAGCACAATTATTTGATGTAACACAAAGATTTCGTTTGCCACCAAAGGCCAAATGCTTCTAACAACTGTAGACGGAGAAAAACCTACCAGATTCTTTCAAAAACTTTTATTTGTACTTGATCTTGTAAGGAGAAATTCAAGACTTTGAATTTAACAAAAATTACTAAATTACAAAAGTTACTAACCATCCTTCAGTGGAATGCTGGAATCTGTGGAGGTGGACTCACTTTAAAGGGATGTGTTGCTTGGTCTCTGACCAGGCTCGTTTATAATCCTATAAACTGAAGAAACTGATAAGAGTGTAAATAATTATTGTCTATTCTTAATGATTCTTGTTCTTTATGGACATCCAAATAACCTCTGAATGGTAGAGGAAGGACTCTCCCCCATCTATGAAAAAAGCCAGTTTCCTTCCATTTGGAAAATAATTCCACCCTTTCTTTAATCCATACACACTGGGGTGCTCTGATTTCTCCTTTGAACTAGTTGTGACGTCTTTCCCAGTTACTTCATTTAATTAATAATTCGATAAAGTCCTTGATACCTATTCATTCTATAGTTGTGTGAGAGGTTTTAGAAAAAATTATTTTTTAACCATTTTGGAGTTTCCACTGAGATACCCAACTCTGATAGAATTGGTTAAACTTCATCCCTAGAAATGGGGCAAGTCAGAGGCTTGGTTTATATGGGTCAATCAGAAGTGGCCATATGGCTTGGCTGAAGCTCTGCTTTCTAATTTTATTTTGCCTTTCCACTAACTTGTCTTCTGTTTTTGTTATCTGTCTGTGTATAGCTAATAATTATTCCCCATTGGTCACGGCAATTATTGTGAATTTGGTTTATGATCTGATGGTTTTGTGATCTCTCTAAATGGATTTATGGTTCATAAAAATCTATTCTCTCTGGAATAAGAGAAGATAGAAATCTATGTTGTTCCTCTTTTTTGTCTATTTGTCTATTTTGAGTTCAAATTATTTCAGAATATCATGTCTACAAAGAAGGAGGAATCTTTTTGATATCTACACTGACAAATGTTTGTATTTCTGTATTTACCCTTGACCTGTGACTAAAATGGTAGCATTGAAGCTTCGAGTCATCTATGGGTCTGTGGGCTCTGTTGCTTATTCAGAAAAGACTTTACCTCTTATTATCACATCCCTTCTGATGTATTAATAAGTGATACTTAAGCAGCTCTAACTGAAAGAGCTCTGTTCCAACGGGCTTATAGAAATAAATCAATACATTGAATATCCCTACTTTAGTAATTGTGATTTAATGAGAAATGGCAGTATTTTTTTTTTTCTCTTATCAATGTTAGGTATATCATGAAAATTTTTAAATCTTATTTGGGCATGCTTTTCCTAAACTTATACAGGTGTGCTGATTATGAAAAATATAAATATGGGTATAACCCAACTGAGTCACTATTCTGACAATGTATTTCAATAGGAATTATATTTTGTAGCATGTCAGCTTGAAGATAATTTCAAGATCATTAGGGAACTTAACAATCAGAAGATAAATAACCCAATTTTAAAATGAGCAAAGGATCTGAATAGACATTTCTCCAAAGATGATGTAAAAATGACCGATAAGCACAAGAAAAGATACTCGACAGAATTAGTCATTAGAGAAATGCAAATTAAAACCACACACTCTGAGATGACTAAAATCAAAGACAGACAATAATGATTATTGTTAAGAATGTGGAGAAATCAGAATCCTCAGATGTTGCTGGCAAGAATGTAAACAAATGGTGCTGTTTGAAGAACAAATTGTTCTCAAAAATTAAATATTACCATTGGATCCAGAAATTTCATTTCTGCTTCCAGCAAGAAAATGTAAAACATATGTATGTGTAGGCCAGGCATGGTAACTTATGCCTGTAATCCTAGCACTCTGGGAGGCCACGGGAGGGGGACTGCTTGAGTTCAGGAGTTCAAGACCAGCCTGAACAAGAGTGAGACCCCATCTCTACTAAAAATAGAAAACTAGCCGGACATTGTGGCAAGCACCTGTAGTCCCAGCTACTCGGGTGGGGGAGGGGAGCTGAGGCAAGAAGATCACTTGAGCCCAAGAGTTTGAGGTTGCTTGAACTATGACACCCTGATACTCTTACCCAGGGTGACAGAGTGAGACTCTGTCTAAAAACAAAATAAAAACACCATATATTTATATCACAACTTGTACACAAATGTTATAGCAGAATTATTCATAAGAGCCCCAAACTGGAAACAACCCAGATGTTCATCAATTGATGAATAAGCAAAAGTAACACAGCCACACAATGGAATATTATTTGCCTAGATAAGGGAACAAAGTATTGGCACTTGGGACAGCATGAATACACCTTGAGAAAACGTCAAATGAAAAGAGCCAGATGCAAGGTCACGTATTATGCAATTTTATTTATATGAAATAACCAAAATAGGTTAAAAACTTATATTTTCATAAACATATATGAAAACATAAAAACAGAAGATATATTAGGACTTGCTAAGGGAAGGGGGAAAGGCGGGATGGACATTAACTGATAATGGATTTCGGGTTGGGGGCGATGATGAAAATGTTCTGAAACTGGATAATGGTAGTGATTGTATAACCTTGTGAACATACTAAAAACTCCTGTATCATACACATTAAGATGGTGAATTTTACGATATATGAATTATATTTCAATTTTAAAAAGATCTTTAGGGAACTGGGAACCTTAGACTGATTAAATTCAGGTAATTAATGGATAGTCACTGGATACCTAAATCATGTCTAAGAAAGACAACCCTGAACATTGATAATTTTATGTTCACATTTTTTGTTTCATATGCTACCGATAGGCTATATTCTTGGTTAATTTTTGCCAATTTCAGAAGGGATGGAAGTCTCTAGGAAGCACGTGGCTGTAGAAAGTTGTGTATTGTGCATTTATAAATTCTGTTAGTCTGCTATAATGCTGGTTTGTGACATAGTTCTCTGCTATCCACTCCCAAGTGTTCTCTGTAAAATAGAAGTTATTTACTTCGGTTAAAGGTTAGAATTAATTGGTTCTTGAGACTATACCAGGAGCGGTATTGACAGAGAAAATAGAATTCTGTCTATGCTTCTGTTTTTCAAGGAAAAGAAGTGTTTTCTCCTAAAGTAGCACTTCTCTGAGGTTTTTTTTTCCTCCTTTCTTCTTTTTTCTTCAGACCCTTTTACACTCCTAGAACTTATGGAGGACCCCAAAGAGTTTTGTTTATGTGGGTTATAGCTACTGATACTGACTGTATTAGAAATTGAAACTGAGGACAATTGAAAATGCCTATGTAGGGATTTGTTTGAGGGTAGCAGTGGTGAAAACATTGTATGCTAATAGCATCTTATGAGATCTGTCCTGAAGTAAAGTGCTCATTCGTTCCAGAATATTAAAGAACACAATGAAGGTCAAAGCTTGGAATGTAAATTTTATTTGCCTGGTTTATAGTCCCTGAGTCTGAAAAGCCATGGTATATTGTTAATAGCTTAGCAAAGTTTGCTCAGCCTTGATGGGCTGGCTTCTCTGCCTATTACTTATTGCTTTTGTTTACAACATGGAAGGTTAATCTCTCTGTGTCATCTGCCTACAGAACAAAGATTCTGTGTCTTATCAGAGTGACTATCTGTGCTTTAAATTGACTCGATTACATCCTAGATTATTGAAGAAAAGAGAAAAAGATCCTCACTTGCTGAAATAAGGCTGAAATAAGGCTTTTTTCATGTATGTTACCTTTGTATTTATTTTTAAATTTTTTTATTCCTTCAATTAAATATGTAACTGAGAGTCTAAGGACCAAAAATGAGAAATTATTTGGCCCTGTCAGTAACAAGTATTATTCCTCAGGCACCTAGAATCTGATCTAAATGAAGCATCTAAGTAATACTTTTTATTTATAATCCTCCCCAAGTTAGACCCCTCAATTATAAAAAGAAGTTTAAAGTAAAACTTTCAGGATATTTTTTTCTTTTTTTGAGATAAGGTCTTGCTATTTTGCCAAGTCTGGTCTCAAACTCCTGGGCTCCAGGGCTCCTTTTGTCTCAGTCTCCTGAGTGCCTGGGTGTGTGCCACCACGCCTGGCTCTTTCAGGATATCTTTTGCATCTAAAATTGTATTTGTGATTTCCCAGTGGGCCCTTGCAAAATTACAAATATTTGTTCTTTCACCTTGTAAAGTACTGGAAATAATTAAGTTTAAAAAAATATCCATAGTCCTATTGATGTGTTGCATGAGAAGAGTTGTCAAATTAAAAGAGGTGCCTCTCATTCCCAGGTGAAATTCTTATGAGTAAAATGGTAAGCAATATAAATATGTCACAAATCGCATTCTGCATGGGAAGTTCCTAGGAATTTTTCAAAGTTTGTGATGTCCACAATACATTTCTACTTACCAGAAAATATCTTGGTGCCATTTTGCCTCATGATATGGAGTGTCAATAGTAAAATGTTATCAGTCATAAAATTTAGTTATTACTTTAATGTTTATTGGCCACAAGCTCATTCTTAATTTAAATCTTACATCTTGTAGGTCAGTAGTTTTCAGCTGGAGATGTACATTGGATGTATCTATTAAGTTTTATAAAAATACAGAAATCTTGACTGTACTGCGTTCAATCTCTTAACAATCTTGGAGTATTCTGAGCATATGCTTTTTTTTTTTTTTGAGCCAGAGCCTCTAGCGGTCACCCTGGATAGAGTGCTGTGGCATCCCAGCTCACAGCAACCCCCAATTCCTGGGCTCAAGCGAGTCTCCTGCCTCCGCCTCCCAAGTAGCTGGGACTACAGGTGCCCGCCACAACGCCCGGCCACTGAGCATATGCTTTGAATATGTTGGTGTATTATATGCATTATGTCTCAGAATTATTAAGTTGTATTTCAAGATTTTTCCTCTGTAAAACATATATTCATCTAATTTTATAAATTAAGATGTAATTTTCACTGACTTCTTTGAAAATGGGTTTAATCATGGTCCTTAAAGATGTTCTACTGAAGTTTTGTGGAATGATTTTATCTCGTTTTTCATGCTACCAACTTTGCTTGTCACTCACATTATTCTTGTTGTGAACTCTCATTGGATCTTTCACATTTGAAAATTATCAGAAACAAAATTAACCGCGACTATTTTAATCTCTGCTGTCGATCCATGGCTTTTGTTCTACTTCGATGCTTTTTAGCTGTGGGAATGACGATTTGAAAAGCCGCCAACATTTGGAGGACAGTGGGTTAGATTCTCCTTCCTCCTTTGAACATGACCAGGCTCTCCCAGGCTCCTGACTACTCACCCCTATCATCTTGTTCACTCTCCTCTCCCTGCCCCAGAGTTCTCCGTGTTAACTGGTCTTATTCCGTTTCTCCCTTGTTTGGGCACCTTCTTCTTTGCCTATTTCTTTCATTTCTTCTCTTGCCTGTTCCCATTTTATTTATTTCATCTCTGATCAGGCACCTCTCTCACTATATTGCCTCCTTTCCCCAGGTCTTTCCTTTATAATTGCCATCCTAATTCCTTTTGCAGTTTTTGGCCAGGGCTGGGTTTGAACCGGCCACCTCTGGCATATGGGGCCAGCGCCCTATTCACTGAGCCACAGGCGCCGCCCCTCCATTCTAATTCCTAACCTTTAACCTCTTCGACTAACCTCAAAATCCTTCTGTCCTGTTCAGGGTGCTCCCATCTAATGGATCGTGTGCACATTTCCTTCTGTGTGAACCCCTTATTCCATCATAAGCGAGCTCTTGTTTGTCCAGAATGCAGTTCTAACTCCATTTTTACCTGCTTGCTAGAGCAGAAAATTTCCTCGCAAATGTTATTGAACTGTGTCTGAGTCACTCTGCTGGCCTGGGTTTCCCAAACTGAAAATCGATCCAATGCTTTCCTAAGTGTTTTAAGTGTTTTTCTGAATTAAAATAATGCATCAAATATCTAACCAGCATTCAGCCCAAACGTTAACAGCTGTTGTATAAAGAATCTCAGAGAGCCTCTTGTTATCTGAGTTAGGCCTTCTTTATTGAACTATATTTAAAACACACAACTTAGCATTGAACTCACAGCTGCAAGATTTCTAGAAGGGAGAAAAATGAGTCTGGATAGGGTTACATCAGCTGCACTAGAAATAAAATCTATCTGTGATCTAAATTCTTCAGCTGGTCCGAAGGGGTGGTAGGAACATTTTTCAGTATGGTTTTGGAAGCATAACTACAGATTTCCACCGGGGCTGTAGGTGACTTCACTGAGCTTTTTTTTTTTTTTTCTCACACTCTTTCACATGCTTTGGCTTTTTTCACCATTTGGAGGTACAAGTCTTACTCTTAGAGACACTTTCTTTGCTTCTTTCCAACAGGTGCTGAGCAGAAATAAATACCTATTGAATTTTGGCATAAAGGCCGAAGATTTCAATGTACCAAATGGGGGAAAACATGTCATTATGTTAGTGGGGGGAACCCTTGAATACTGAGCCCCAGTTTATGATTATGCTGTTATTTGTCAGAAGCCTCTCCAACTTAGTTTACATGGAAAACAC
This sequence comes from Perodicticus potto, assembly GCA_963574655.1. NCBI lineage: Eukaryota > Metazoa > Chordata > Mammalia > Primates > Lorisidae > Perodicticus > Perodicticus potto. Next base: position 33,669 of record CAUYRH010038191.1, on the reverse strand, counting down.
TTGGTCTATGTTGGGCATTGCTCTAAACCAGTGTGTTCCAGACCTTGGTGCACATTGGATTCATCTGGGGAGTTTTTAGAAATCCTAATCAGCGGAGGGAGCCAGGTATCTCTTCTCAGATGATTCTAAAATGCAGTGAAATCTGGAAACTATTGTCGTAAGTGATTTATCTGTATCAACTCACTCAGTGCTTATAACACTATGGGGATACTATTACTGTCCTTTTCCCTTCAATAAACATTTTATTGATTATCTTCAATATGTCAGGCACGTATAGGTCCTGAAGATACTGAAATGAATAAGCCAGATAGAAATCTCTATTCTAATAACCCTCCCATCACTCTAGATTTTGCATATGGGACAACTGAGGCTAGAAAGGCTAAGAAACTTCCCGAAGATCTCATGGACGGTAAGTGGTGGAGCCAGGATTTCAGAGCAGGTGGTCTCAGACTCTCCCTCCTCCCCACCCATCTCCCACAGGCCGTGCCTGGGAATAGGGGCATTCTTCTGTCCTGACTTCCCTGGACTCTCTTGGGACTGGACACTGGTGACCACTCTTTTCCTCCTCCACATGTTCTTCTCCTGAGGTCTCTCATTTCTCTCTCTCTGTGGTTGTTTTTTCTCGTCTTCTTTTTTGCTGCCTAACTTGATACTGGCTTCCAGAAGTTCTGCCTCCGCTCTCTTTCCTTTTTATTTTCTTCATAATCTTATCTCTTTGCCTGCTTAACTCCCAAGTTAACGCCGAGGCATTCTCACATCTCTGCTCTAATGCTCCCTCCTCTGAGAGGCTCTCTCTGATTTCCTGAAACTAGGCCTGGCTCCCCTGTTGAACATTCTCACTAGGCATTTTACTCTTCCTTAAAGCTCTTCTCAGAGTCTGTGATGATAAATTTGCATGTGTGTCCACTACACTCGTCTGTTGCACAGGTAACTTGTCCACCTTTGTTTTCACTTTGACATTTATATCTGCACAGCATGGGTCACCTTATAGGAGCTCAGTATGTAGGTCTTGAGAATATGAGAATTGCACATTCTACCTACCAGGGATTCAACCATTGTGTGTGTTAGGATTTCTTAGACTATGTTGATAATTAACTTGAAATGTTGGCTACAAGTACAGAATTCCAGGCCCTACTCAGACCTATTGAATCAGAATCCCTGCAAATGGGGCCTGGAAATCTGATCTCTTAAAATGTTTGCTAGGCTCAGTGCCTATAGCTCAGTGAGTAGGGTGCCAGCCACATACACAAAGGATGGTGGGTTTGAGCCAGGTCTGTGCCTGCTAAACAACAATGACAGCCGCAACCAAAAAATAGCTGGGTGTTGTGGTGGGTGCCTGTAGTCCCAGCTACTCGGGAGGCGGAGGCAAGAGAATCACTTAAGCCCGAAAGTTTGAGTTTCCTCAAAAAAAATAGTGACTAATTCTCACATAAATTGGATTCAATTTTGACCAAAGTACATTACTTAAACATTAATTTTTAATTCAACTTGTTAATATGTTGTTTAGGATATCGCATCCTCACTTATAAGTGAAATATGTTTGTAATTTCCCTTTATAACAATGTATTTTCTCTATTTTCAATATCAGGTATATCCAGATCAAGTAGAATGATTTTGAAATATTTCTTCTTTTTTCTATTGTCTATAAGATTTGGCATGATCTGTTTTTTGAAATTCTCCTTTGCTTTTGTTTATATAATATTAGTTATCTATTTTTTGAGACTTTGGAAAAAAAATAAGAAGTTAACTGACGACTTCATACTGAGCCTCAGAGTCAAAGTACTCTATAATGTCTTATTTGACAATGTGAACGTTACTTTCTTGGCATTATTATTGCTAATATTGCTTCATATTTCAATGCAGTAATCATCGCTTCTCGGCCTTTTGGCTAAGTTCAAGTGTCGATGCAGTAATCATCTGTTTTCTTTTCTGAATGTATTTATCTTCGTTCATTCTTTACGTGTTTTTTGTTTCTAGTCCTTATCTTAAACACTGCTATTGTTATTAAATTTTAAGCCTTTAAAATTCTGTGGAGGCAAAAAGTGTAAACCTAATTAACACTGTATATGTAAAAATTAAGAACAAAAAAGTTTGAGGCTGCTATTAGCTGTGATACCATAATACTCTACCGAGGGTGACATAGTGAGACCCTGTCTCAAAAAATAAATTAAATTAATTAATTAATTAAATTAAATATTTCCTAGTGACACAATCATCAACTATTGATCCCTCTGAATTGTTGGTCATCTTTGAACCTACTACCTCCACTGTCCTCACATAGAATTGGCTATCTGGTCTACCCAATTCTACTTCCTATACACACACACCCACTGCTTATCTTCTCGTCTTTAACCCACTTAACTATCTTGCAGGTGGCTTCTTTTCTTTCAGTCTGTCTCCTGAGACCCTTCAACACTATCCCTTCTCTGAATGGCCTAACATACCTTTGGAGTGTTTTTTCAAAATCCAAAATATAATCATATCATTTATTTGCTTAAAATTCTCTAGTAATTCCCCTAAACCATGATTCTCCAACAAAGAGAATGGTAGAACCAAGCAGAAACCATTTCGAGGTGTGAATGGTCCACTAAATTCTAGCTTGCTAAGAATCCAAACGAGATAAAACCTGAAAATAGGCCTTTCATTTCAGTACACTGCAAATAATGGAATCCAGACTATAGATTATGTAAAGCCTTATATCACACACACAGAATGTTGTCCAATAGCTGGTCTAGCCCAGGTTGGTCAGTGGAAAATTTGTCTTGGCTGTTACTACTTAGGGTTTTCAGACTATCCCAGATCACATGGATTGGTCAATCCAGTTCTCAGTGCTCATCTTGTTTGTTACAGATGATAACTCTTAAGATACTCACTCTTTTGTTTGTCTTCCAAGAAACTGCATTTGCACTGTCATTTTCTTTTAGTCCCTATTTTTACTTCCCTTTCTTCTCCCTGTCCTCTTAACATGGACATGCTCCAGAAGTCAGTCTTTGATCATCTCTTACATAAGAGATCACATCATCTTACATAAGATGTGAGCTCATCCAGTCTCATAGTTGAAATTACCTGATATGCTAACAATGCCCGTGTTCCCACATTTATATTTCTAGCTCATAATTTTCTCCTAAACTCCAGATTCCTTAATTCAACTCCCTATTGGATATGTCCACTTGGATGTCTAATAAGATTAACATATTGAAAACAGAATCTATGGTTCTATCCTCATACCTCTCCCCAAACCTACCCTTTCTACAGAAGGTGCCATTTGAGTTGATGGCAATTTCACCCTTCTTGTTGCTCAGATTAAAAAGCAATCACTCTTTGTTGTTAGTATACCGAATCTGTCAGAAAACCCTGCTGGCTATACTCTTCCAAGTATCTCCAGAACCCAACCACTTCTGACCAGCCTCACTGATACCACCCTGGGGTGAATTGCCTTCGTCTCTCACCTAGATCATTGCAGGTTTTTCTTGCTCTTTCCACTACAAGTGTGGAGCCTCGCTATGGGCTCCTGTCTGTACTGTGGTGAGAATGGTCCTTTAGAGACACACTTCCTTGTGTCACTTCTATGCATGGCTTTCCATTTAACTCATGGTAAAACCTGAGACTCTTACAATAACCTTCAAGGCCCACGTGATTTAATTCCCAGTCACCTCTCTAACTGCGTCTCCCCTTGCTCACTCTGTGTCAGTGTGGTTGATTAACTAATGTCTCCCTAAAGTGTTCCTATCTGAATTCCTGGAAATTGTGAATGTTGTATACCAAATGGGACTTGGAAGATGGGATTAAGTTACAGATTTTGAGTGAGGAGAATATCCTGGATTATCTGGGTGGGTGTTTCAGTGAGTTTGGGCTGTTGCACTAACAGAACATTGTAGACTGCATGGCTTAAACAACAGAAATTAATTTCTCCCAGTTCTGATGGCTGGGAAGTCCAGAATTAAGGTGCCAGCAGGTTTAGTGCACTATTCCTGGTTTGCAGATGGCTGTTTTCTCATCGGATCTTCACATGGAGAAAAGGGAGATTATCTTTCTGAGGTCTTTCTTGGAAGGATACTAATCCCATTCAGGAAGGCTTATGGCCTAATTGCCTCCCAAGGGTCCCACTTCCAAATACCATCATATGGAAAATTTAGGCTTCAACATATGGAAAACACATTTGGTCCATATAGTGGGCTTGGAGTAATCACAAGGTTCTTTGTAAGAGGGAAGGATGAGAATCTTGAGTAAATAGAGAAGTGACAATGGAAGCAAGAGATTTTGATGCAACTTGGGACAAACCTTAGTTTTATCACGTATAACATGGCAAGTGTAACACCAACCTCAGAGGGTCATTCTGAAGATAAAGTGAGAAAAGCCCTGTATGTTTGCCTTTGAACCAGTTCAAAACATTTAAATTTTATAAATTTCCTGTTATTTATTTTGAATGCAATTTTCCCCCAGTCTGAAAAAAAGGCAAAATCTATTAAAATGTTTATTCTGTAATCCAGTGGATATTGATGTGCCTTCTAGGTGTTTATTCAGATAATTGACAACATTGTGAAAAAGAACAAGACCAGATGCAAAACTCAAAGGCCTCCTTCCTGATGAGTTTTCTCCATATTTGGTATTTTTCATCTATCTCTGAGCCTCTTACACTCAGCATGCAAATATGTCCTTGGCTCGTGAGATTTTTCTGAGTGGCTTTTCAACTGCTTTGCTAAAATCCTGGTATATTACCATATCCACAACAGTCCATAACTGCTGGTTTGTTGGGTGATTCTTTCCCTTAGTGAACTCTTTTGGATCCTCTAGCTCATTTTGACTACCTCTTTATTTCCTAAATATTGGCAAACAATAACTACTTTAGGATTTTTAGAGATACAGATAGAAACTCATTCTTTGGTAGCTTCTAAGGCTCACATTTTGGAAGGCAGGGCATTTTCCCCCAAGTCATGAATCTTTTTAATCTCTATGACTTCTCACTAGTGATCTATTTGGGTCTCTTGTTGCACCTGTACGTTCCTTTTGTATCCTGAAATGTAATATATCTTGGTCTGAACATTTGATAACATTCACCATGGCCAAGTGCTCCTATGTGCCTGAGTCTTGGAATTCACTTCTCTCTTAATGTTAGCCCTGTCTGCATGGTTTGGAGATCATTTTTCTCCATAGACAAGGGAGAAGTTGTTAATATTGCCAGACAGTTTTGTACTCTAGATTTTTTTAAGACATCGGTTTCTATAAAACATTGGGAGTATTGTTTTGTAAGATGATTACATATTTAATTTCACATAGAGAAATTTCATGTTTTTTCCTGCAAGTTATAATTTAATTCATTAGGGTCCATACTTTTCTGAAGGTGGGTAACATTTCTCTTCCTTACCTTTTTGGGGTTTTAAAATTTTTTTTATTTAAAAAAAAACAAATTAGAACTCTTCATGCCACTTAACTTTGGTATTCCTCATATGATAAGGGTGATGTAGGATTGTTAGTATATAGTACTGGAGCTAAATTTGTTCTCATATGTTGAAATATTCATTTTCTTAGTAAGTGAAAATATAAAATGTGTACCTGGCACCATTTCCCAAAAGGAAAAAAAATCACTGAAATGTGCTGATACTCTATTTTCAGCTCCAGAAATAGCTGCTGTGTTCTCCTTTGTTTCACGTGTGAAATACCAGACCTTCCTCTGAAGTTGTCTCCAAGGACATCAATTCTGTCTATTGAACTAATTTTATTAACAAGACTGCTTAATTTTTTACTAAACAGGGAAGCGATAGGAAAATAAGGGCAGAAAAAGAATTTTAGTTCACTTCCAAAGTAATGCTAAGACAACCATGTTCAGCGTATTTTATCTTGTCTTACCAGTAAACTGAAAGCCATTTTTCAATAACCTATAACTTCTCTATTTTCTGCTCCCTGTAGAGATAGATATTCAGCTGTGTAAAGGGTAATTGCACGGGTGTCCTCCACTCTGTGGGAGGGAAACATCTAGAAAACTCATTCTTAAAAAAATACTGATTTACATTATAAATTTGAAAATGTTACCACTGGGACGTCCATTTTTGAATGTCTTGTCCTTCCGGTTGGGGAAGATGAAATGAGGTCGCCCGACTAGCGAGATTGTAGTCACTAACCCTGAGGTTTGTACGGCCCACGAGTCAGGGATGTACGAAGCACAGGGGGTGTCTTCCCCTTCAGTCCTTACAGCAGCACTGTGAAGCAGGATCTGTCCTTATCCCCACTTTATATAAAAAGAAGCTGAAGATCAGAGAGGTTGGAAGACTCTCCAGTTCACCCAGTTATTACCTGGCAGAGTCTGGATTTTAAAGTGATTGTGTCCAACTCCAGATGCCTACCTGCTCTTAACTGCTCTGCAACACGCTTTTCTGACGTTAGCCATCACCAAGACTCCCTGGGAACTCCACTCCCCCGCAGGTGCCTCCTGCATTTCCCCATAGGTCTCTAAGATGTGTCCGAAGGCTGCTCATTAACAACTGCAGAGTCGGCCCAGGACCCTTCCATGTCTGGGCTGTTACTCAGGCTCCTCTCAGTGAGGACTGCGGCCAACGCCTGCCCCATCCTCAGAGTGTCCTGAAGAGGCCTCCTGGCAACTCCCCCTTCTGAAGAGGGTGGGGGAACTCCATGGGGCTTCCTCCATGAATCTCCCAATGGTGCTAGGCCGTCTACTCTGCCTGATCCGATGTGCTGCCCTCCCCAGCTGGAGTCGCTGAGGGTTTGGGCTCCACTGTTACTTCTGTAGGCAAAGGGAATGGCCTTTGGTAATATGGGGTTCCCCCGTTCAAGGCTAGACAGGTGACCCCAGTTTTCCTAGGCCTGAGCAATTTCATGAAGAGAATGCCCTGCTGGCCCTTTGCCCTGAGCTGGAGGGACTTCATTCATTCCTTCATCGATAACACTCATTAACATTGGAAATGTGTTTCTATTTGCCAAGTCCTGGCCAAGTGTAATTCTCAAGACCTAATACCCCTAGATAAAGAGCCTATGCAGAGACTCCCCACTTGGGTCTTTCCCTCTGCCGGAAGCTCTGGTGCTTTTTCGTTCTTCTGTATTCCTTTCTAAGAAAATCCTATCTAGCACAGTGGTTACGGCCCCGGCCACAAGCACCGCAGCCCAGACAGCGGAAACAGCTGACAACTGCAACAAAAAAATAGCCAGGTATTGTGGCGGGCACCTGTAATCCCAGCTACTTAGAAGGCTGAGGCAAGAGAATCGCTTAAGCCCAAGAGTTTGAGGTTGCTGTAAGCTGTGATGCCACAGCACTCTACTGAGGGCGACATAGTGAGACTCTGTCTCAAAAAAAAAAAAGGAAATCCTATCTTGTGCAAGAGTTTGAGGTTGCTGTGAGTTAAGACGCCATGCACTCTACAAGGGCAACAAAGTGAAACTGTCTTAAGAAAAAAAAAGCTCCAACTGAGGCAACACCACTTCTCTGACTAATTCCTTAACTAGTGTTGGGGACGCTCTCCACTGTGCTTCCAAAATGCCTTTCGCCTGTCTCTAACTCTGCCCTGACGTGTTGTGTTATGAGTATCGTATGTGTGAGTGTGTGTGTGTGTTTACATCCCTAGACAAATGAACGCATTACACAATCTGAGCACAGATTGCCATCCATCTTTCTGTCCCCACACAGTGCCTGTTGTGTAGCACCAGGTCAGTAAGTGTTAAATAATAAATCCCTTTTATATTTCTAGCCAGAATAACTGGGAGGATAGATGGCAAAATAAATCTTTCTTAATCTTCCTTTGACCCTGTCCCAGTTCCTATCTTCATCATTTCTTACCTAGACTCCTGAAACAGCTTCTCAAATTATTTGGGTGTGTATTTAAATATGCATAATATTAAATTTACTATTTTAACCATTTTGAATTGTACAAAGCTTTTCAATTCTTTTTTTTTGAGACAGAGTCTCAGTTTGTCACCCTCGGTAGAGTGCTGTGGTGTCACAGCTCACAGCAACCTCAAACTCTTGGGCACAAGTGATTCTTTTGCCTCAGCCTCCCTAGTAGCTGGGACTACAGGCGCCCACCACAACGCCCGGCTATTTTTAGAGACGGGGGTCTCATTCTGGCTCAGGCTGCTTTTGAACTCATGAGCGCAGGTGATCCACCTCCCCTTCCCAGAGTGCTAAGTTTACCAGTGAGCCACTGTGTCTGGCCTAAGCTTTTCAACTCTTAACCTGTGTGCCTCACTTCAGAAAGTCTTCCTCAAAGTGAGGAAGTGAACTAAAACTATGGTACCCTGCTGTTTAAAATCCTCCACTTGGTGGCTCACACCTGTGATCCTAGCACTCTGGGAGGACAAGGTGGGTGGATAGCTTGAGTTCAGGAGTTCAAGACTCATCTGAACAAGAGCGAGACCCCCATCTCCACAAAAAGTAAAAAACATTACGGCCAGCGGCTGTAGTCCCAGCTTCTTGGGAGGCTGAGGCAGCAGGATCCTTGCAGCCCAGGAGTCTGGGGTTGCAGTGAGCTATGATGATGCCACTGCACTCTGCTCAGGGCACAGGGTGAGATTCTGTCTCCACAACAACAACAACAAAATAAAAACTAAGAAAATAAAACCCTCCTTTCACTCTCCTATGGCTATGAATAGAATTAAGTGAATACTTTTTAAAATGTCCTATCAGGCTCGGCGCCTGTGGCTCAACGGGCTAGGGCACCAGCCACATACACCTAAGCTGGCGGGTTCGAATCCAGCCCAGACCCGCCAAACAACAATGATGGCTGCAACCAAAAAGTGGCTGGGCGTTGTGGCGGGCGCCAGTGGTCCCAGCTGCTTGGGAGGCGGAGGCAGGAGACTTGCTTGAGCCCAGGAATTGGAGGTTGCTGTGAGCTGTGATGCCACAGCACTCTATCCAGGGTGACAGCTTGAGGCTCTGTCTCAAAATAAAATAAAATAAAATAAAATGTCATATCAAACCCATAGTTGCAACTCCTCACGCCCAGGTAAGTATATCACAGTAAGGTTGCAGGAATTTTGTGTGGGACTGCAGTGAATGTTTATAACTGTTGACAGATCATTTCAACCAGTATGGCTGGTCCCAACATCAAGGCCCACCGATCCCAGACAATCACAGCATGTCCCAACAAGTCGATTTCTCTTGCTGACTTCTTCCATTTTGTTTTTCTCCAATGTCAGAATCTTGAAATCTTGAAATCTTGAAACAGGTGGTATCTGTTCAGAGAATCTCTGATTCTCCCATCTCATTATTTTCTAATAGCCTGATTCCCATCACTGCCTTTCTCTCCTTTGAAATATCTCTTACAGTTTGTCTCTAATCTGTCCCTTCTGTACCTAAGCTTCTTCATGTGTAAATACAATGAAAAATATGTTTTTCTGCCCTCTCAAAAGCTGCCGTTCATCCCCTAGACTGGGTTGTTGTGAGAATAAGTTAATACATTTAAAATACTTAAACCAGTGGCTGATATATATTAGGTGCTGAATAAATGTCAGTTGTGATTGTTACTGTTATTACGTCCAATATTGTCACACCAATAATTGTTAGAAGGCTTTCCTGGCTGGGCTCTTTACTCATCAATTATCCTTCAATAAAATCTCCAACCCTCCTTCCAAAACCACTTGACTCATACTTATCTGCTGGAGAATATATAAGGGCTTCACGCTACTTATTTAATTGAGCCTCAATTTTCTGCCTCATTTTTTTCTACAACATGGCCTTGCCTTTCTTTCTTATCATCCACTCATGCAACCACTGCGTGGCCTATATCTATGATAAAGATCAGGGATATGAAGACAGATAAGACTTCACTCCCTCCCTGAAGGAGTTACAACTTTGCATCGGACAGCTACAGGATAGCACTGGAGGCGGCGCTCAGGACCTATAGCAGGTACCCCTAGCCCGTCCTGAACTGAGTCTCAGGATATCTAAAGGAATTGTCCAAACAAAGCCAATAGATGGGGTATATGGCAGATGGGAGGTTGAAGAGAGGTTCAGAGAGGAGCGTGCCAGGTAGAGGCACCAGCTTGTGTGAAGGCGTGAGGTCATGAGGAAATATGGTGACATGTGAGTCAGTAGCTGGGAGGACAGTGCAGGTGGCAAAGGGCAAGAGATGAGACTAAGAGGTGAGTGAACACTCACTCTAAAATGTCTGTGTCTGGATTTTCTCTGGAGGCAAGAAGAGAGTGCTGGAGTGGTTTTGAGCAGAGGCCTTCGGTGTGTGGTCAGTTTGATATTAGGAGGGTAAATCTGTGGGGAATGGATCTGAGCAGCCAAGAGTGGAGGCAGAAACAGCCAGAGGAAGTGCTGCGGGAGGAGAGGTGAGCCCTGAGTTAAAGGCGGCTATGGGGCTGAAGAGGAGTGCATGGACTTGAGATTGGTCTTGAGAGTGGCAGCTCTGAGCGGGTTAGTGGGAAATGGGAGAGGAGTCTGGAAGGCAGCAGGAGTAGCCTCAGTCTCACCTTGGAGGCGTTCTCCAGGTTTCTCCAGGTTTCTCCATCTGTGACTCACCTGCTGAGTAGATGGCCCACTCAAAACCTTCCCAGCCTTGAAGTGTCCCCACCTTAACAAAGTGTCCCGAGACTGACAGGAAGTCCTTCCTCACTGGGTTCTGCTTTCTTTCACTTTCATCACCCTAATCCCCTAATTTAGCTCTTAATTATTATCCATATGAGTATCTGACAGTTCTATGTTAAAATCATCCTGCCAGTTACATTATAAGCCCCTTAAAGCTGGGAGCTGGGTCCTAATCTTCTTATGATTATCAAGGCTAACTCATCATGGGCTGTGCCAGGCCAGCTGTTCCCCGACCCCTCGTCCTCTCCTGTGACACCCATGAAAGGCGACATTCACATAAACCTTGAACAAAATCTGGGTGTCACCATAACTCCACCACTCAAGAAAGCAAATCAGAATGATTACATGCACTGTAGGGGTAATTTAAAATGTGCTCTAATTTATAAAGAAAAACGTAAAGTCATCCCGTAACTTCTAGATCAGGAGGGGTCCTGCTGACGGTTAGAAATTCCTTTGTAACTGGTGTGCAGACACAGGTGTTGAAAGCTGCACAGAGACAGGAAGTTCCCCCAGGGGAAGGACCACACTTTACTCATCAGTCTATGGCCAGCAGAGCACAGAGAAGTAAATGCTTGGGGAACCAAAATGCGGGAGCTCGGCAATCACAAGTGTGGTGGAGGGCAAAGGTGAGTGAGGAACAGGGCATAGAAGCCGCTCTGCTGCACCCAAAGTTTCACATATCCCCCTTATTTTTACTTTTAAACAACATTTCTAGAAAATGTGAAATTTCTCAGAATCTGATGTTGTAGCTAGCACAATTAAGTTCCTGCGAATCAATCTCAAGTAGGCGGGAATTTTCCTCACCGTAAGACAGTGGTAAGGACCACATTAAGATTGTCATATATGGGCGGTGCCAGTGGCTCAGCGAGTAGGGCGCCAGCCCCGTATACCGAGAGGTATACGGGTTCAAACCCGGCCTCGGCCGAACTGCAAAACAAACTGAGGCAAGAGAATCGCCTAAGCCCAGGAGTTGGAGGTTGCTGTGAGTTGTGACGCCACAGCATTCTACAGAGGGTGACAGAGTACAAGATTGTCATATATCAATAAGGGGTAACCATAGTTTTCTCTCATGTTTTAGAGAGAAAGAAAGAGAAAGAGAAAAGAAGGGGGTAGGGGAGGAGAGAAAGGAGAGACAGAATGAACCAGCTTTCTTTGTGCAAAAGAAAAAGTCTACAATGGTGAGCACAGGAAAAAGAGTATTAAGCTCTTCTCTGAGCTTAGTAGGGCTTAAGTTTTAGTGGCCATTTTCTGCACAGTTGGCATCTGTTCAGCAGTTTTATGGGAAGACATGGTCTTGGCCCATTTTGTCTGTCCCTGTCCTTTCACATGTGAGTGAAGCTTGTGACCCATCGATGACACCCACAGATGGAGGAAAGAGGCAATCTGGAGGCCCGACCAAGAGGAAAGTCTAACCCCAGCCCTGTAGAGAGAAGGTGGGCACATCGCTCCAGACGTCCTGATTAGACAAATCTGTAAAAGCAGAAGAGCGTGGGTTGCTGGCTTCCTGGAATGCAGGTCACACAAACCAAGCCATCATAGCAAATGCTCCTGCCTGAGCATCTTCAAGCAAGGGGGAACTCAGTTTCTGGGACATCAATAGCAGGTATCTCTAGCCCCAGGCAGTTAGGATCCTGGAGCTTAACCACCCACACTGGTTTTCTGGGCTAACCTATCTTAGGAAGACTGAGGATATTTTAAAATGCTGCCATTTTAATAATGAATTATACTTTAATATTTATAATAGAAAAATTACAGAGTATACCAAGAGTGGGTAAGGTCCTGATGCCTCTGAATGGGGTGGGATCCACTCGACAGTAATTAACAAGAGTCGAATTTAGGTGTGTAAAGTTCTCAAAATACTTAGGTGTTTATATTTCTCAAGGCCCTGTCTGCTAGCACACAGCACTTTCACATATATTCTTCCATTTATCTCATTCACAACAGCCTCCAGAGATATCACTGTTATTTACATATTTCACACAAGAAAAAATAGAAGCCCAGAGAGTTAGGTAATTTACCTAGAGTCTCTTGGGGATGAGATTGAATTACAAAATAGCTCTCTGGACTCCTGACATTCCCGAGAGCAGGCTGTGGATCTCGGTATAGTATTAGATACTAGGCACTTAGTAAATACTAGGCAAGCTAAAAGGAGGGGTGTCCATCCTGGGGGGTGACCTTTTTTTCTTTTATGCTTTTCTGCCACACATTGGAAGAATGAGAGTTGTCTTGTGCCACACAGTAAATACACAAACACTAACAAAAGCAAAAAGTCCATGCATACTTTTTGTGATATCTGCGACCACAGCTAAATAAAAAAATGTCCTCACAAAATCAGCAAGAATCAGCATGTGGCCCCCAGGCCACATGTTGTACACCCCTGAAATTGTTGTTGCTGTACAACATTGCCTTTTAATAGTTCCCTCGTATTTCATAACCATTATGTCTTTCTTAATGCATAAGATATTAGTAAGAAATTACATAACTAACAAAGGCAATAGATGGTTTAAAGCCCTTTATATCTTTATGGCTTATCCATTTGAACTAGGATTTCATGATGCTGCCTCACCCATTATAGAAGAGCTCCTACATTTTCATGATTGTACCTTGATTTCAATGTTTTCCTGATTAGCGCCTTAGTCCTTTATATTATTTCCCTAATACTGACAACTAAAAGTACTTGTCTCAGACAAGTACTATAAATGCCCAAGAAGTAGAAGCTGTGCAAACTCTTTTACCCACTATTATTCTAATCCTAATCACTTTACCATTATTGAATATTCGATATGATGAGTATTGAATACTAATCGACGACATTAATAATCCTTCTTTAACTGTTAAAACAATAGGTCACATGATATTGGAGCTATGAGTATACAGATTATGAAGACTTACCCTTGACCCCTACCTGATTCCTATAACAGACCTTAAACCAGGAGAACAGTAATTACTTGAAGTTTATAAACTGAGTAGTTTTACCAACAGAAATATCAATTTGCATATTAATTTCATCAGAAAGTATCAGTACCTAGGAGTAATAGTGAGAAACCTCCCAAGGACTTGGAGGTGGGAAAAAAATGATAGATTTTGTCAGTAATGTGTTGGTGCAATCAGGAAATAGTTTGTGATTGTATAGCAAAAGTATGAAAGGGTTGGAAATTTACCAAACTTTAACGAAGGCAATCTAGAAATAACCTCATAGAGACCAGGCAAAAATATTACTTTAATTGAGTAAAGGGGGACCCTAATCAATTGTATTAGACCTGATTTGGAGAGAGATTGTGTGAATAGGTGGGTATTAGGAAATTGAACTATTATAATTGATTTCATTTGTAATCATATGCATTTAAAAATATTATTCTGAGAAGGGACTCACGGATTTTGTCAGACGGCCAAAGGGATTGGCAGCCAGGAAAAAATCCAATAATTCCAGACCCTTGTAAAAGAATACATTAATTCCTTGTAACAGGGGACAAGAAAGGCCATAACTGGTGGTGGTGCTCATCTAACCCCACTTCAAAGACTGAACCGGGTGTTCTGCTGGGCCAGTAAGTCCAGTGTACACCTGCCCAGTGGGGAGGTGGACACACAACAACAGATGTTACAAAACATAAAAAGTACATACCTACTCCCCTTTCTTGGATCTGCTCAAACCAAGAAACCACCGGGACTATGGCTTTCCATGTACCTCTCGGGTGGAGGCCTTGCCGAGGCAGATGTGCAAGTCTGCCACCTGGTGGTCACATGGTCAATGTCAATTATTAAGTCGGCGTTCTGGTTTCTGTACATCCATCTTCTATGTGAGTCTGCAAAACTGAGGACCTGACCTTGTGCCGTCGCGGGGGCTCTTCGGAATTCACTGTCATTTTGGAAGCAGCTGTTCAACAATCCAGCCTTCTCCTGAGAAAGAAAAACTGCTTCCATCACAAATCACAACGGTGTTTCTACCAAGAAATTGGTGGAAGTTGCCTTGTTTTGCCCTTCTTAGTAATAAGATATGTATATGTTAATAATAATAATCCAAAAAGATTGCTGTGTGTCCTTTCACCGATTTCCAGGTGGGGGAAATCCAGGCATCCATAAACCTACGGCCCGCACGTTTCCATGATTGCCTGTATCCAAGCACTGGGCCAGGTGCCTTGACACCAGACGCGGCGTCACCGTGCAACACGGTGCGAGGTCGTGCAGGGAGGGACACGGAGAGAGCCCTCGAGGCATTGCTGGCCCTCAGGGCGCCCACGGTGTAGTTACAATGTTATAAGTATTGTAGCGTTATGCTCAGTAAGGATTAAAATCGGTAATGTTTCATGTTTCTTTCAAATTATTTGTAACGATTTCGCCAAATTGTGACTAATTTGGTGCTAGCTGACTTCTGGCGCTTGGTAGGCAGACCTGAATAGCAGCGCTGGCCACTTCGGTGTTAGAAGCTAAGTTTTCCCAAGCCCACGACTCTGACCTAAGCATGCCAAAGGAATGTTCCCATGCAAATGTGCTTTCAACACAAAATCTGGGTTCATTTTCCCCCCTCAGTTGCAAGGCACAGGGACACGCATATGTTATCTGAGTGAGAGGAGTTTTCACAGGGAAGCCCCATTTTCAGTGAGGTGCCAGGATGGGACATGTCACTTTCCCGCAGCTCCCCCTGCTCCGCTGCAGTCGCACCACCGTTCAGCAGCCTCCGCTCTGCTGCGGGGCTCCGTGCCAAGCCACAGCTTCCCTGCCACTTCCTACTTCCTTCCTCGCTATTCTCCCTTACGTTATGGCTGGTGCCCACTCCTGGGTGCTTCTGCCACCACTTCTGCTTTCCATGAGGTTTCTCTAGTTTGAAGGCATTGGGTGGGCACTCTCGGACTCCTGTGAGATTCAGTCTGAACCACCTCGAGGGCCGCTGCTCTACCCAGTAACTCAGACTCCAGGCCCTGATCTCCTTTGTGGCCAAGATAATGGGGGCACATAACAAGGACAAAGTGTGAAACGTGTGCAAGAAGGCACCGTGGCTGCTTGGAGGCTGCTGCGGGTGGGAGGGAGGCACGTCTCAGTGTTGCCCCTGAGCAAAGCTTGACCCTATCTGAGTCTGTTCCAGAAGGCAACTTGCAGCCGAGTACACGCACGATGAGGCGTGATTACTGAGAAACCGCATCCTTAATTATAGGCTGCACGCTGGTAATTTATTGCACCATATGTTCCAGAGCCAGAACGAAAGCTGCCAGTTTCCACTTTCATTCAGACGTGGCTCCCACGGAATGCTTTCCCTGGGACCTGGTGCCCAGTGCGTAGGTGGCTCCCTCAAACCTTTGGATCACATAAAGCGTTTCACGGAGCTCTATAATTACCTGTTTGGGGACTGATTGAGGAACTGGAAAACTCTAAAAATTGGTAAGCTGTTTTAAAGTCCGTATGTGATGAGTTTCTGTAAGAGTTGTAGAGAAAGTACTGTTCAGGACAGTAACAATAATATGTTGGCCTTTACATTTCGCATTTAGAACATGTGGAATCCTTTTGCAAAAGTGTTTCCCATTTAGGGATTTTTATCTCTTCAGGGTTCGAGTCCTGAAATTGTTTGCAGCACCGAGGGATGAGCAGTCTTTGTATTCAAAGCTTGTTAGCAGCTTCCATATAGAATCTCAGGGCACTGGGCCATGTAAATGACAAATGAGGTACATTTCTCTTCCCTACTAGACAAAGTAAGAACTGTTGCTCCAGACCTGCGTGAGGACCAGCATTTCATAGAGAGCTGGTGACTGCAATTTGGGTTTTTTTGACTGCGATTTACCCAATTTGTGTCAAACCAACCCAGAGATCTGGAAACAGAAGGCTGCTAAGAGGGACCTTAGTTCCTGTGTTTGGCTGAAATGGAGGGTGTTGCTGCATGCAATTTTTCAAAAGGGACCTCCAAAAGAGATTATCTGTGTTTGGGGTGGTGGTCAACTCTTAGAGTTAGAGCCAGACTAAGGACATGACTGACGGGAAAGGATGAAGTGGCTTAGACTCTAGTCCTTGACGTCTGCAAGCCTAACTCAGACAGATGTTAGTGGTGGGCATGATGCTTATTCTTTGTTCTCCCACGGCCTTGGTTCCAAAAAAGCCTCACTCCCCTTATTCCTTCAGGCCTGTCCGACTGGTTTCTGGCCGGTCTTTGCTAGCCCTTGAGTGCTTCAGCAGCCTCTCTTGGTTCCCTGAAGTCTGTCTGTACCACTGCAAACAAACCCTCACCAGAGTCTCCTTAAAAATTCCAGCTGATTACATCATCTGTTTTGTTCCAGGACCCCGACTAAAACATCTAGTGCGTAGACATCTTTATAGTAAGATAGTGGGGTTCCCACAGTAGATAATGGCCTTTCCATTTCTGAGAGTTAACAAGATGTTGACTGGTGGTCTGAATATTTGTGCCTCTCCAAATTTATATACTGAAACCTAATCCCCAGTGTGATGTTGTTAGGAGCTGGGGACTTTGGGAGATGGCTGGAGATTAAAGGGATGAATGAGATTAGTGTCCTCATAAAGAGGCTCCAGAAAGCTCTCTTTGGGGACACAGTGAGAAGGTGCTATCTTGCTATCTGTGAACCAGAAAGCAGTCCTCACCAGACACCAAAATGTACTGGTGCCTTGATTTTGGACTTCTCAGCTTTTAGAACTGTGGGGTTTTTTTGTTTTGTTTTGTTTTTTTTTTTTTTTGGTTTTTCAGTTTTTGGCCAGGGCTAGGTTTGAGCCCACCACCTCTGGCTTATGGGGCCAGCGCCCTACTCCTTTGAGCCACAGGCAACACCATAAATATGTGTTGTTTGAAGCCACCAGGTCGCAGTAATTTGTTACAACAGCCATGGGAACATAATACAGAATTCTTGGATACTTCTGATAGGGCCATGTTGGGGGGTCGGTGGCGTTAAGGAGGGATGGTATATTAGCTCTCCCTAAGCTTTACTGCTGAATGAAGACCCCCCAAATCTACCACTAATTGTATTCTTACCCCTGCTCAGAATCTTATATAGGTTTTTTTTAAAATAATGACTTTAGAAAGACATAATTATCTTCTTCCAAACTCTGGCCACACCTCCCTCTTGGCCCCATTGCTGGCTGTTGGTCCCTCGACCCTAGCCCAGACCCGCCCTGTGTCCACCATGTGCCCTCCCACTCGGGGCCTCTTGTCTCCTCCCTGTCAGGGCTCCACCAATGCTTATCCTCAGGGGCTCTCCCGATCCTGTCAGCAGAGTTATTTCTCCATCTCCTGAAGGCCCAAGTTGCGTCACAGTTTCTCCTGACCCCTGTCCTCTTCTGCCTGTAGAGTTGTGTGTCATAGTTAAAGGCATGCAACCTGCAGCAGAGCTCCTGAATTTGAATTCGCACATGCGTGTTTACTAGACAGGCGACCCCAAGCAAGTTACACTCATTTTCTCTGCTTCAGCTTTTTCATCTGAAAAACAAATGCAGATAATAATAGGGACTAACTCTTCTGCATATTTCATGAATGGAATACTTGGTGGATTCGTCCTCTGTTGTCCTTTCTATCATTGTCTTAGGTCAGGCATCCGTTGTCTCTTTTCCCATTTTCCTTAAGGTGCAAGAATGATGGCCTGTGGTCACTGACATGGTTAAACCTTATTTAACTCTGTCTAAAAATCTGTGACTGGCTTCCCACTGCCTGCAGGTTCAGATTACGTGGTATTTGTTTCCGTGGTGGGGTCCTGGCCTACTTCTTTGGCTTCATTCTTTGTGCTTCCTGCTTCACTTTATGAGTCGATGTACAAGGAAGCCTTGTTTTTTAATCAAATCATAGCTGTGTACATGAATGCATTTATGGGGTACAATGTGCTGGTTTTATATACAATTTGAAATACTTACAACAAACTGTTTAATATAGCCTTCACTGCACTTTCTTAATTATTGTGTTCAGACAGTTATACTCTACACTTAATAGATTTGACATGTACCCTCGTAAAATGCACCATGGGTGTGGTCCCACCGAGTACCCTCCCTTCACCCATCGTCCCCCCTCCCCTCCCCCTCCTTTTCCCCTTCTCTTCCCCCTTCATCTTGGGCTGTAGTTAAGTTATAGCTTTCATATGGAAGTGTGGGTGCTTACATACTAGTTTCATAGTAGAGCTGAGTACATTGGATACTTTTACTTCCATTCTTGAAACACTTTACTAAGAAGAATATGTTCCAGCTCCATCCATGTAAACATGAAAGAGGTAAAGTCTTCACCTTTTTAAAGGCTGCATAATATTCCATGGTGTACATACACCACAATTTATTAATCCATTCGTAGGTCGATGGGCACTTGGGTTTCTTCCATGACTTAGTAATTATGAATTGGGCTACAATAAACATTCTGGTGCAAATATCGTTGTTGGAAAGTGATTTTTGGTCTTCTGGATATATACCTAGTAGAGGCATTGTGGGATTGAATGGCAGGTCTATTTTTAGATCCCTAAATGATCTCTAAACTTCTTTCCAAAAGGAACGTATTACTTTGCATTCCCACCAGCAGTGTAGAAGTGTTCCCCTTTTCTCCACATCCATGTCAACACTACAGTTCTGGGATTTTGTTATGTGGGCTAATCTTACTGGAGTTAGACAATATCTCAAGGTGGTTTTGATTTGCATTTCTTTGGTGATTAAGGAGGATGAGCATTTTTTCATGTGTCTGTAGGCCATGCGCCTGCCCTTCTTTAGAGAAGTTTCTATTCAAATCTCTTGCCCATAATGAGATGGAATCACTTGTTCTTTTCTTGTTAACACATTTGACTTCCCTGTCGATTCTGGTTATCAAACCTCCGTCAGAGACATAACCTGTAAATATCTTCTCCCATTCTGGAGGCTCAGAAAGTCAAGCAAACAAGGCAGGCTTCAGATCCTTCCGTTCATACAGTCTCCCATCTCTGTGCCTTTAATCACACAGCCCCTTCTGCCTGAAATGGCTCCAGTTTCTTTTGGCTAATTACTCTTACAAGACTCAACTGATGCACTACCTTTTATAGGGACGCTTAGAGGAGTTGTCGGTTAACTGAAAAATAGGGCAGTATGTCCCAGAAGCCGGGAACTGCATGCAAAGCCCAGACTCTGGATGAGACCCAGAAAGGGAAACTCTCCCAACCCATTGGTTTCCTAAGGGCCACAGCACAGTCCCACAGATTGAGCAGCTTAAACAATACATATGTATGACCTTACAACTCGGGTCTCGTGGGGCAAAGATCAAGGTGTCCACAGGCTGGACAAGGCGTCCACTGCATTCCTTTCTGGGGCTCTAAAGGGGAAACGATTTCCTTGTTCCTTCAGCTTGTTGGCAGAATTCTGCTCCTCGCCCCCAGAGACCCTGTCCTCATTGTCTCATGGCTTTTAGCCAGAACCCTTAGCAGGTCCTACAGGCCACCATATTCCTTGGCAGCAGTCACCCTCCCATGGCTTCAAAACCAGCCAGGGGGACAGTTCCTCTCATACTTCCAGGCTCTCCACTGCTGGCATCTTGTCTCTCTAACCTTCCTCTTCTGATTTCATGAGCATGTGGGATTAGATCAGGCCCACCAGGGGTAATCTAGGAAAACCTCTCCCATCTCCAGCTCCTTCACCTTAGTCATGTCTGCAAGTGCCTTTGCCACGTGAGCTGAGTTAGTCCCAGGTTCCAGGAGGCCGTTATTCTGCCTGCCACTCCAGCATCAAGGGAAAAGAACAGTTAAAGCCTGATCACTTGATTTGCGTTCTCTGTCCACAGAATTAACATTTGCTGATTTTCTCTGTGTTATTTTGTATTTACGTGTCTAACTGCAGCTATTTATTTTGAATCTGAGAAGTATAGAAAGGGACGGAGCCCCGTCTGGTTCATTTCATGGGTACTTCCAGAAATGCTAGGTCAGTACAAACCTCTCCGGACCTTTACCTGGAGACGTTGTCCGAGGTAGTCCTAGGAGACATGCTCAGGTGTGCCTTGGGGAAGAGCACTTGGAAAGCTATGGAGAAGGTCACGGGAAATCAATGGAAGGAGTTCCATTATGTAAAATTTAAACAATGAACTAAAGACTCAACAGGTTAAATAAACATATGAGAAAAAGAACCCCCAAAGCAGGATGAATAGCCGCAGAAAGCAAGAAGAGATTTTTCTTAGCAGTAAATGAAAGCAATTGAACAAAAGATAGGTTATGTGTTAGGAGAAATGTTCATTTTTAAGATTATCATACAATAAAAATGTGAATTTCTTTTCTGCAAGAATTATTAAAGCAAAACCAATAAAGTACATCATTTGTCACATTTATTAGTGTTTATGAATTATTCGCCAGGGATGATGTTTATTTACTGAGTTATTTCCTTCTTGTAGGAAATCATGATGCTTCCCTAAATATAGCTCTCCTTGAGGGGTTTTGGAAATAATGTACTTTAATTTTCTGCCCTCTAGTGACAAAAATAATGCACTCACACCTTTGTATTAAATAAATTCTGCATGTTTAGTATCAGCAAATAGAATTATATTGAGAATTCAGGAACAGGAGAGATGAAAAGGTTTGTCTACCATTAATTCTCTAAACTTTAGTGCAACATACCATTTTTGTTTGGCAAAAAAATTGTATTCAGAGTCTGATGCATGACTTTAAAATTGTTAATGAAAGGTGTGCTGCTTCTGGCTTTCACTGACTGCGGATGGCCTACATCTTTATAGTTAGGGTATATAATATAGAAAATTCTGGCAATAACCAGGATATGGATAATTTTAGTAGGCAATAACCAGTAAATGAATAATTTTAGTATCTTTAATCTCAAGTCAAATATCAGAACTGAAACTTACTAGTTCAGAAAATGACTCCTACTGTATTGTATTCATTTGAATCTTGAAGCTCAGGCGATAGTACAGTTGATTGTTTTGATAGAACTAAATAAGGCAGAATTGCTAGATTTGATTAAGTGGGACACTGAATGATTTTGGAAATTTCATGAGTAAGTGCATCCTGGCTTTTTCTTTCTAAAGGGTTTGGCATTCCTGGGGCACACAGTAGAAGTATGTGGTGCTGATGCCATTAATTTGTCACCAAAGACTTACTGCGTGTCGACTCTGTGCTAGATACCGTGCTTGATGCTGAACAACTAAATTTAAAGGCAAAGGGGCTCCTTTCATTCACCGCACTGTCCAGGCCTGGCTGGAGCTCTGGCTTCCTGCGTGCTGTGATGGAGACACGGCCCAGTTCTGCTACACAGCACACCAGATCCCTGATTCTCATCTGCAGAGATCCTTTACAACACAGGTCTCTACCTCATGGGACACATGAGTTGGGACCAAGGGCAGGAATGTGTTTGTTGGGGAGGGAGGGTCCAGGTAGAAACACAGGCTCCAGGATCACCTGCTTCTCTGGGCATTGCTTGTCGGCAATCACAGTAAGGATACAAGACCATCACCCTCTACCGAGCACAGCCAGAGGGTGCTGAGATTGAAAGCATCTGAGACTGCCACTCTGTGAACGTCTGGGGAGGGGGTGGCTAGAATGTGACAAGATATGAATGAGGGGCCGGCACACCCCCCCGGGACTCTTACTCACTGCGTGCTCACTGTGCCCCAGAACCCTACGTCAGCCTGTCCCTCCTTACAACACCTGGCAGGTGGGTGTTAGCGTCCCCGCTCCCATAGGGGGCAACCGAAGACCATCCGGGGTCACTCTCAGAACCCATATCTGGTATGGCGTGGTGACTAGAGATAATTAGGAAGTATCGCATCCTTGAAAATTGCTGAAAAAGTAGATCTTAAACATTTCACCACCTAAAAATGAGTATACGAGGTGACGAATATGTTTATTATAGGCATGTATCCAAACATCATATTGCACAGAATAAATATATATAATTTTTATTTGTCAAAACCAAAAAGAGAGAAAGATATAAAGTAAAAAAATATAAAAGAGCCCACTGCTTGGCTCCCAGGCTTGTCATTTTTCTACCACTTGATCTTACTATTTTTTATAAAAATAAATGACTGATATTAGCTTCAATTTAGGCTTCAGAAGCAATAGCATTTCCATGCTATTTAGTGCATAAGGAAGACATCTATGTGACCCAAGAGAAATATGGGGGAAGAAAGCTACCATTTTTCTCCCAAATAAAACAAACCAATAATAATAACTTTTTACAAAACAGAATAAAAACCGTCTAAGGCAAAACTGATTATTTAAGATATTGAGAAACTGAGGCTCAGATTAATAACTTAAAAATAAGCAAAAACCAAAAAGTTTAAAAAATGAGCCCAGAGTCTCGGGCTAAATGGCAAAACAAGGTCCCCACACAGGTCAGATTCGGCTGAATTCACTTTATTTCCGCTGTTCTATGTGTACTTTTATCTAAATAGCTGTGCAATAAATGTAACTCCCGTAATTTCTAGGATATATAAAGAGACAAAATAATTTTTTGTATGATTTAAAGAAGCAGAAAATGTTAAGGATATTAGAAATCTGGGACCCAACAATTCACACTCTCTGAATAATCATGTTTCAAAGATGGGGGAACCTCTCAGGATGACAGGCCTCTGGTTAAAAGAGTTCTGGGAAGAGGAGCATTTCTTCTTAGGGAAAACATCATTTTTTTTTTCTTGGAAGGTCTTGATAACAGAGGGGACAGAGGACAGTCCCAAGAAAGGGAGGACCAGGGTTGTGCAGGAGAGTGGGTGTGGCTCTCCTGGGATTGAGCAGGAATCCTGTTTGGGGGCAGAAGGGAAGAATCAGAGGAAAGGTGTGAAAGTCTAGGACAGGCAGAAGACACAGTGAAACTCCATCCTGGGAAGCAGCCACCAGCGAGGCCTGGGGCCATGCTTTGTGTCCTGCTGGAGACCCTTTGTTCAGGGGACACTGCTGGCTGGTGTGTGAGGGTGGAATTCTTGGGGCCTTTAAGCCTTGTCATGTTTACATCAGAGTCAAAGAAAGGCAGAGCCGACTCAGCCCCCACCTGTTGGGATGCCCAGGCTGTCAGCAAGCACTTAGGAATTTGCAGAAATTGAGGAGAATTGGGGAATTTTTGTCTAAACATTTGAAAGGTGAAGGGACCTGGCTAGTAATGCACTGCCTAATATAATTTGTTTCTTGATAGGCAATACAATCGAGCAAAAGCTAACTTATTTACTCAAGTTTTTGCAACCTCACTTTTAGCCTTTCCTAAAATTAAACATTTTGATTTATAGATAAGGTGTGCATTTAATCTGAGTATATATCCTCCCATCCTTACCCAAAAACTATTTTGTAAACTTGATTCAAGACATCTTACTATTTATGCCATGTTAGAAGTGAGGGATTAAATGGGAGAACGGCATAAGGTCTGCTCCACATCACCATCATAGAGAAAAAAACTTAAATATAAAAACATTACTCATTTAAGAGAAAATAGTCAAAAAGAAATGAGGACCAATATTTATGAACTCAGCTGATTAAAAGACACGACAGACCGAGTATAAGAATAGGCATGTGGATATCTTTATAAATGTTCAGCTTTATCACACGGATTTTTTGTTGCAGATTTTGTCTCAGTTTTCAAGCAAAGAAACTAAAGCCAAAATAACTCCTTCAAGGTCACACCTCTAGTAAATGGAAAAACTGAGATTTGAACCTGGGTAGGTCTGACTGCACAAGGCTGAGCGGAGGTTGTGCGTGCGGGAATGGAGTGAGTACCTCGCCCCCTGCTGGCCAGCTGTGAACTGGCATCAACAAGCCGGCAGCGTGTGCTCTGGGCTGAGCCTTCCCTGCCCTCCTAGCTCCTCACCTGCTCATCGCCACCCACGTTTAGACTCCATCCAAGCAGGACAAAATGCTCTCCTGTAAGGACTCTCCTGATTAAAATAGGACAGTGACAAATTGTTCCTTCTTCAAAGGCAGCAGCTCCCATTCAAAGGAAGCACTAGGTCCTTAGAGAGAAGATGGTGAAGAACATTCAAGGGAAGACAGGGACGCAGATGCACCCAGGAGTTCTCTTAAAGCTCATTCAAAACTGGCCCAGGAACAAGAGCTACTGGTGACAGGGATTCCACTTTTGAGACATCTGGCCAGGTTTTTTGTTGCCAGAATGGGGTGTCTGATAATTTATTGATTTTTTTTTTCTTAGTGACAATTTGATTTCTCAAAATCCAGAAGAAGCCATTAGAGGAACTGCTGCTAATATCATTGTGGCCGGGAAGGAAGTGTGTAAGCGGCAGAACGGACTGAGCAGATGGGTTTCTCTGATGCCGCCTCGGCATTTGGACAGAGGGCTGGGGAAGGGTGGAGGTGACAAGGACACTTTTGGAGATTGGAGCACTTTTCTGGGAGGCGGGGGGCTTGGAAGTGTGGTACAGAAGCTACTGGGAGACCCATGGTGGCCCTGGTGACAGAAACTCAAGTAGGAAGTGGGCAATACTAAATGGGAGGCAAGAGCATGGCCAAAACCACTCTACACCTGTTCGTGTAAATGATACTAATCCTGAATGCTTTGGTCTCAATGTTTGTGCCCCTCCAAAATTTACATGTGGAAAGATCCTTATCCCCAAGGTCATTGTATTATGAGGCATGGATGGGGAACCCAATTACAAAATGAGCAAAGACTTGAATACACATTTTCCCAGAAGTCTTAAAAATACCATCAGCAGCTTGGCTCCTGTAGCTCAGTGAGTAGGGCGCCAGCCACATACAACGAAGCTGGCGGGTTCGAGCCTGGCCCGGGCCTGATAAACAACAATGACAACCGCCACCAAAAAGTAGCCAGGTGTTGTGGTGGGCACCTGTAGTCCCAGCTACTCTGGAGGCTGAGGCAAGAGAATCGCTGTGAGCTGTGACTCCACGGCACACTACCGAATGTCAACATAATGAGACTCTGTCTCAAAAAAAAAAAAAAAAAAGAAAAGAAATACCCATCAGATATATAACAAAGTGCTCACCATCACCAATTTTCAGGGGAATTCGAGTCAAAACCACAAGAAGATATTGCTGTCCACCTGTTAGATGGCTATTTTCAAGAGATCAGAAGTGTCTGCGAGAGTGTGGAGAGAAGGGGACCCTCACGTACTGTTGATGGGAACCCCACTTGGTGCAGCCGTTATGGGAAACAATGGTGTCTCGGAAAATTGAGAAGAAAACCACCGCATGAGCCAGCAGTCCCTCTGCCGGGGATACAGCCCAAAGAAATGAAACCAGTTCAGCTGAAAAGGTATCTGCACTCCTGTGTTCATTGGAGAATTGGTCACAGCAGCCAAGACGTGGAATCAACCTACATGTCCACTGACAGGTGAATGGGAGTGAGAATATCCATATATACACTCGCCTACAGCTCACTGTGAGCACCAAGCTGCTGCCGTGTGAAAGCCACCCAGCAATGCTCGGCCCAGCAGCACAAAGGGCCTGAGACACGGGAAAGAGCACGCCTCTCATCACCTTCAGACCTTTCCTCCCGCTCTCCCAAAAAGGCCCTGCCGTCTGGACCCAGAGTGGAGGCTGGACTATGGCCACCGCGAGTCAGGGGTGCCATGGCCTGGCTTACTAGTTGTGGGCAGTCCAGGAAACTGGACTATTTATTTCCCCTGGACGATTCCTTCAGAGTTCTAGTTGCCCACCGTACAACAACATCTTTGGAATGCAGTCAAATTTTAAATCGGAAACTGCCTGTTTAGAAACCCCTAGGCTGCGTACTAGAGTGCCTGGGTGCCAAGGTAAATAATCCGATTTAGAATGCACTGGAAGAGACAATTCAGCAGAAATCTGAAACACATGCATATGAAAGAATACAATGATCTTCACCAAAGTTTTAGGGTCTAGGGAAGACATGTGGGTAGGAGCTGGTACTTCTGGATTAGTAAAGGAGACTAACGCAATGCGAAATAATGCTAAAAGGCCACTTACACTTTCAAAATCTCGGATGGCACATCTATTTTAGATAAGAGCTCCCTTACGTAGATGTGGGACTGAATTTAGTTTTGCACTTTTGGAAAATCCTCAATTTCTTTTCTTCATAGGCTTCACGTACATCAATCTCCCTTTGCTCCCAAGCCCATGTTTGTCTCAACTTTCCTCTAATGCATAGCTGTGGTTGTCTAAATTATGTGTAGTGATTTTAAAAAATTCATATGGAAATGTATAATTTAAATGTTATGTTTTATCCCATTCACATGCTGCTTTTCAAGCATTATATTAAAGAAACAAAAACACCAATGACTGTTTTGTAAATTATAGTTTTATCATATACACTTTGTTGTATACAGTTTTATTTCTTTTCATCCGACAGCTACCAATAATCTGTCAATTAAATTTGAGATTTATACTTTTTTTAGTATTGCTATTTTGAGGGGGGAGATTTAAAACTTTACTAGGATTATCTCATTTAATCTCCGTAGCAACTCTTACTTTACAAAGAAGAAAATAAAGTTTAGAATAAGTAACTTGCCCAAGGTACACAGCAAATAGGTACAAAGATGGGACTTTAGGCCAGGCTGCCAGTATCAAGAAACTTTGCTCTGCCATCATGCTAATATATCATGATGGTTATATATTTTTTTCTTTAATCTGTTATTGTAGAGGATTGCATTAAGAGATCTCCTAATATGGAACAATCACTGACTCCCCCCATATACATTTCTTAATCATTATAGGTGGTAGCTATAATTTGCTAATGTTTCATTTCAATTTTTTTGCATCCTTATTTATAAGTGACTTTTCCTTTTGAAATATACCTATCTTGGTTTCAGAGATAAATTAGCCTCATAAGATTTATTTCAGAAGTTTCCATGTTTTCTATGCTCTGCAACATTAGAATTGTCTGCTATTTGAAGAGTCTTTAGAACTTGCCCAAACAACTTTCTTAGTCTTGTTTTCCTTTTAACTGTCAATTTTTTATAAGTCTTTTCTAATTTTCCAGTCTTTAAAACACAATTTGCATGTTTTTTCTCAAAAAGTTTGGCATTTTATCTAGATTTTAAAGTTTATCACATAAAGTTGAACAGAGTGTTTTAATTTTTAGGGAGCCTTCATATTTGTGATTATGCTGTTCACATTTCTAATTTGTTCTTGTGATCTCTTTTTTCTCATAGTATTCGCCAGGTTTGTCTGTCAAATTGCTCTTTCAAAGAGCCAGATTTACTATTGCTTTTTTATTATTCAAATGTACTTGGTTTTGGTTTTCTAATTCATTCATTTCTCCTCTACTTTCCCCATAGTCTTCCTCCTTTTTTTTTTATTTCAATGGGTTTAGGAGGTACAGTTCTGTTACCTGGATACACTGGATAGTGGTGAAGTCTGTGCACTGGCGCACCCATCACACAAATGGTGTTCATTATACCCAGTAGGTGATTTTTCATCCTGCCCCCTGCTCACACTCTCCTCCCCTTTGAGTCTCCAGGGTCCAGTGCACCTGCTGTTTGAACTTGCATAGCCCTGACTTCCATTCCTGAGTTACTTCACTTACGATAATGGCCTCCAGTTCCATCTAAGTTGCTTCAAAAGGTATTATCTCATTTTGATTTTATCACTTCCAAATGAGTAAGAATATTGTACTCACCAACTTTTTCATTTAGATAACATTGCCCCTCATTCTTTTTGAAGTATATTTGGTCTTTTTCCTAAAATTCTCTGAGATAAGAGGGTGAACTAGACTAAAATATGTTTTAAAAAGGCTTGTAAAAACTACTTCCCAAACACAGGGCCAGGATAGTGGGGGGGGGGGGAGGGCCCAGGCCTGTGTTGTGGTGGTTTCTGCAAGAATTTCCTTATCTAAAGCCTGTCCTTTGCCAGGGAGGCACCTAAAACTTCCCTCTTACAGGCACTTCATTGGATCAGGTTATCCTCAGAAAGTGATAGTTTAAATTTCCCCCTTGCAGAGAGAAAGGTCTGACTCATTAGAACAACACACAGAGTTTTCACAACTGGCCTTCAGCTGGGTTTCTAGCTTAGCTCCCAGGAGTCCTTGTCTGTTCGCCTCATTCTTTTTCCTGTCCAGTGTCTCCGCACTGGTTTTGCACACTTGCATGTGTGTTATCGCACTTAATGACCTTGTGTTACAATTTTTTTATTTAAATAGTGTTTGAGTCTGTATTCTTCCTTCCAGACAGAATAGAAGCTCCTTAAACGCAGAGATCGTATCTTATTCATTTTTGGAGCATGAGCTTCCTTCGAAGAAAGTACTTAATGTTAGTTAACTGAGAAAAATGAAAAAAAAGATGAATGTTCTCCAGGGAGAGGTAAATTTAATTCATTAGTCCCTATTAATTGCATTACAGGGCTTTTTTTTTTTTTTTTTGTCCCAGAGAAGCTAGAAGATACCAGATTCTAAAGGACAAGAAGGAACTAGGATGAATATTTGATTGCATTTATGAGGAGAGAAGAGGATTATTTACACAGCCAGATGCTATGCAGGAAGGCCAAGTCCAAACTGGACCTGGCAGTGCTAACCTTCAGCTACTAGAGATCAACACGAGGGCTGGGTGGGCCGCCTGCTGGAAGGACGATTCTGAAATCCAAAAGAAGGCCACCGGGGGAGACCTTGTCAACTTCACTATTTTATCTTGATGTGATCTGGCTCTGCCTGAAGTCTTTCATTTTTCTTTGCCAAGTTTTGACTCCAAGTATAGATGGTTAGAAAACCGTGGAAGATAAGGCCAGCTGGTGTCTGGGCTTGTGTGTGTTCAAATAAAGTGACTGGAGGTGGGAGGCAAGATGCCAGAACAGATGGCTCCACCCTTGAATGACCACGAGGAGGTGGGCTGGGCTGCCCTCCTCCTCCAAGCGTGTTTACATGTTTGTCATGCTGTGAAAATGGTGGGAGGGCAGTGTCACGGAGGATGCTTTGTGTAGGTTGAAAGCAGGACTACAAGGATGCCACATAAAACTCTGAATGCTGAAGCCTCCTCACTTTGATGCAAGGAAAGCCTTCTGCTGTTGTATCGTGAACTTGAAGCCTTCGGATGCATGCGCACAGATGCATGTGTTTGGCATGTGACCGTGTGGTCATCGGGTAGGTTGGGGGGTGAAGGCTGCACATGGGGGCGCACTAACTATGTCTGAGAACATACCCAGCCTCTGTGCGCCCTCCCCATAGAGTTCCTGGTCTGTGGAATTCTACTCCTAAAGCTCGTGGAGATGAAATTCTGTTGAATTTCAACCTGTGGAATCACAATGACACATGGCTGGCCCTTTGGAGAAATGGGGTGAGGAGAAGTAGGGGACGCTGGGGCATGAAGCCAAAGCCCTAGATTCCAGCACACTGGGAGGGCATAGTGGTTTAGCCCTAAGATGCACGTTGCCGTGGAAACCACTGCCTCCCCATCTCATTGGCAGTCCTGGGGGCTGCACCCTTATTTCAGATGTTGATGGGATGGAGTCAGGCCACTCAGCCACTGATTGAAAGTTGTACAGCACGTCTTTCTGTGGAGAAGTTTAGAGCCTAATATTTTGGTTCTTGCAGCAAGAGACAATTTGGAAAGCAACCCCAGGGGGTCGGCTTGCCTGGCCTGGGGAGGAAAGCACACAGAGACACGTGCTTTGTTCCCAGAGTGAAACGGAAAGCCACTCCCTCCTTCACCGAGGACACAGAGCCACTGCCGTCCCCAGGGTGAGTGATGTCACTCCTCACAACCTGCTGTGGGGCTTAACTGGAGATTGCTATCTGGACAGATGCTAACAGAGGCAGGCAAGCACAAAACCTCATGGCTGACTTCGTCCTCCTGTAAGATCCCAGGCATGCATTTAATAAAAGCAGACTTCAGCAGCTCACAGCTGCATCAGTGTGGTGTTGGCAGCTTTGGGAAACTACTTCAAATCTTATTAAATGTGTGCTCTTCTTCCCCCTGAGCAAAGAAGGTGCCTTGAAGGGTGGCCAGGACTCCTAAGACTATAGCATATCCAGATGTGGCAGCAGGACCCGGGCCGGTGGGCAAGTGGCACTCAGCCACACTGGCAAGTTGGAGACTCAAGGACGATTGATCGATCAGATTTTTAGTTACTAGGCTCTTGAAAATAAACCGCACTTGAGATCTTTCACGTTCGGGAGCTCACACCTAAGCTTGACTGGCACTGGCCAGGTAAAGCAGCTAGAGATCAACGCCAAACGCTGAGATTTCGTGTACTGTTAAAAAAGGTTATAAAGAAATTGATGCTGAATGAATTATTATAAGGGATTATAATCCAGGGATGAAAGGTGACCGCGGATGCTTGTTATATTAGCAGGCACATTCAACATCTCAGGGACCTCTGCTTCAGTTTTTCTGTTGACTTCCCTGCGTCTGGATGGCACACAAACACACACTCACAAATTGTGGCAGAATAAATGTTACTTTATCTAACTCAACAGACGATATTTTGCAGGTGAGATATGGTCTCTCATAAACAGATGTAATATAGAAAAATGATTAAGGAGTTGCTCGTGAGATGATTCTTTGTGAATTTACCTGCTCAGACGCAGCTGAAGATGGAGAATAAAACAGAATGGGGTAAATCAGTAGACTTCTCAAATTCTAAAGCATCAGAATCATGTAAACCTGGGGTGGGGGACTTGTGAAAACACAGATTGCTGAGTCTCACCCCAGAGTTTCTGACCCAGAATTTTTAATTCTGACTTTCCCGATCGAACGTTTCCACTTAGAGAGTTTTTTTCCTAGAAATCTGACTCTGCAGAATGAAACTCTCTCTTTATAGACCTGGGGACGTCCCTGGCCTTCACCACAAGGGGCTTGAGGAGAAGGGGCCTAGGACCCTGCAGACAGGGCAGAGGAACAGAAGCTGAAAGAGAGAGAGACTCAAGAGAAAGAACTTTCCACAGCTGAAAAGGAAACCCATGTCAACTCTTTGGTATTTATTGGATTGATCTGGTGTCATCCCCTGGGATAGTTGACTCTTTTAAATTGCACAAGAACTTTATGGACACCCTGTATTTTTTTTCCTTATTGAGTTGTAAGAACTCTTTCTATATTGAAGGCATTAACCTCCGTCTTCCTTGCCCACGTTTGTTCTTCACCTGTTAAATCTGATTACAGTGTTTTGTGATTCAGAAGGTCTATGTATTTAGTTGTCTAATAATCTGTCTTTTCTTCTTTATGAATTCTGCTTTTGCATGCATACTTGATTCCTGATAGCTCTTTTGCTGATGTCCTTCAAGTCTTCAGTGTGTGTTAATTTACATAATTGCATTGGGGGAGACATTATCTCATTAAAATTACCTGTCACTTTTCTTTCTCCGGTTCCTGTGTCTGTCCTCAGTGAGGCATGCTTTGATTTTTTTTTTTCACAAACGCCCCAAACTACTCTTGATCCCAGCATTATCTTTGAGTGGAGCAATGGACAATTGCCATTCTGCTGAAGCTTGCTGCCTTAAAGTCAATTTCAGATGATGAAGAACGAGGGAAATTAGTTTAACAGGCTAGACCTCTTTTGTGAAGATGAGAGAGAGTCTACACATCTTTTTCTGAAAGGTGATCTTGCCTGAGTGAAATGATAATAACTGAAATAAAAGGCCTCTCTCACATCTCCTGTGGGCCCTCAGCGCATTTTAATCCTAATTAAGTCCGAGGGAGCCTTTCCAGAAGGCGTCGATTATAACCACAGCCCCATATGGGACATGTGGAAGGTTACCACTGCAGCTGGCCATCGTTGGGCGTGGCACACACGCTTTAAATGGCATTGTACTGAGCATACACGGAAAAATAGTTTCTTGAACTCAGCTGTATGGGAGTCCTGTAGTGTTTTTAGTATCAGAGGGACAAGTTCTTGGCACCAGGAGGCCCCCTTTTTCCTTGAAGTTTCGTTACGCATTTTAATACATTGATAGCGCAAGAAACATTTTGGTTGCATCTCTGGTAGAGGGCATGTTAACCGTTTTAGATCTTTGCCTTTGGGCAGTGGGACTTACATTGACTGGGGGAGTTAGAAAATGAAAATTAGTAGCATCCAACTCACAAGTTGCTAGGAGCTGGTGAAGCACATAAGGAGGGCAGCAGGTGACAGGTCCCTGGAGATGAGCGCAAACACTGTTAGGAACATCTGCCCGAGAGCAAGTCAGTAATGACAGAAAGATCAACAGCAGATAGGGCTAAAGATCTTATAATTTCTGAACTGGTGTAAAGTTTTGGTGTTGCCTTGGCAGCAATATAAGAAGACTTTAATGGTTAATATTTTTTTCTTTTTCTCATGAGTCTAATCACACACAATTTTGCACCAACAGTTACTAAATGTGGTAAAGCTCACGCAAAAACAGGAGAGAAAAAGCGCATCACTAAAATCTGAAGATAATCTCATACTCCAATGTAGTTAATAATTTCCTTTTCAACACCTTCTGATTCAATCCTTGAAAGTTGTGCAGTAACGTCTCAGACTGCACTTCAGGTTGAACCCAGGTAAAGAGAGTGGGATAGCCAAAATCCTGACTGCCCTGGTTCTGCCCTGGCCACTCAATGTACTATCAGATTCAAAAGGGAGGAAGGTATAAAGATACCTGTGGGCAGTGGCCAGGATCAGGAGACCAGAGTGGTTGTGGCCGCCCCTTCTAGGTCCTTGAGGGAAGATGTCCACAGGGAACATTTTATTCTTCACTGAGGCTTTGGGCACTAAACCCATTTAGCCTCCAAGTGAACTTGGCACCTGTGAACTTCATGACTGAAGTTGCTCTGATTACACAGGTGCCAGTTGTGTGGTGGCGCCTTTTCCCCTTGTTCACCTGCTTCTCACTTGCCATTATTGGATAGCAATGGTAATGCAAAACCCTCCCAAGTTCAAAGTGGTGTCCTAATTACAAAGACAACCCCAAGGGATCTGGAGATGCATTGACATATTGGATTTATAGAGTTAAGGCTGGGGAGAATGGATAGGGCACCCCAAACTCCAAAATAATTATGCCCATGGCCTAGAATACTATGTGATGCTGTCAGCTTCCAAAAGCATGAAAAACAGGTTTATGAGAAAAGAAATTAAGGGCTTTATTTTAAGCAGTGGGGAAAATGGCATTTTATTTTGGTGATAAGCTATGTTTGGCAAAGTGGGGACAGGTTTTCCCAACAATGTATCAAACCGCTGAATTAACTGAAGAAATTCTAATCCAAAAAGACTGAGATTTAATCATTCACCAAATATTTATATGTTTTATTTATTTATTTTTGAGACAGAGTCTCACTTTGTTGTCCTTGGTAGAGTGCTGCAGTGTCATAGCTCACAGCAACCTCAAGCCCTTGA